>BGPR01001174.1:115817-129398 GCA_013235015.1 Araneus ventricosus | reverse complement strand
TAGGAATGTTTAAATCGTACGTAAAATATTTGTAGGAATGTTTAAATTGTACGTAAAATATTCGTAGGAATGTTTTGATTGGATTCGTTTTAGAATTAATTAATATATTTTTAAGCTTCTTAAGTACTACAAAGAGTTCTAACACTCACACGTGTATAATTATATATCTTATTACTTTTCCGAGGGTAGAAGGTTAATGAAAGGTTTGACCAGCATAAATTGCTGATCTCAAGAGAAATCAGATTCAGGAAGAAATGTGACCTGCTATTTTTCTGAAGAGCAAATTAAAGGGTGGAGCTATCCAAAAAATATTTTATCGTTCACTTGCAAATAAACGAAATTTTTTCTTCATAGATACAAAAAAAATAAATAAAAAATGTTAAACAAAAAAATATTTACAATACAACTTATTTTAAATACATTTATTTATATTTTTCTTTATTTTTAATGAACTCGAATAAATTTATTAAAATCAAATTTTCTTCCAAAAGGCGTGTCTCCCCCATTGACTCGCACTACCTTTATTTTTTAGGGCTCGAAGGATAAGTTAACAGCTCATTCAGACTGGTATGGGTTTAGCAGAATTTTACTTTACCTTACAGGCAGCTAATATTAAAGGAACTAGGTGTCTTGAAGTAGACAGGACAGTCCTGGTTTCAGCTCTTTTTCCTGGATTGAACAAGTCTCTCGGATATATATTAAATGTCCCATATTGTCTCGTTTTAAATTCAGTTAATACTTCATATTAAAAAGGGAGATTGACAAGATTTAAAAACTTAACTTCCGGAAAATTTACTTTCTCAACTTTTATGATTTGTAGATCATGGGCACGCTGATCTAACCATGTAGAAGAACCATCCTGAAGGTAAAATTGTAGAACTAATAGAAAATCATGTTATGTGTGCTTGTTTTCACCTTCTTCTAAAAATGTTTTTCTACTTCATTATATATGTTTTTTTTTTATTTCAATCATTTCTGTTTTCAGTTTTTGCTTTCAAACACTACCCGTTGTCTTCAGCAGATATCTCAGATAACGCGCCAAGATTCCAGAGCATCCGGCCATAAACGATTAGAATTTCAACACATCTAGTCTGTATGTAATGTAATCACCAGGCATGCCGTTTTACATCCCTCTACCCTCCCATCTTATTCAGTCACCCCATGTGTGACGGGAAGTTGATTGGTAATGTAAGAAATCTTCATGTGGGGCAGGGGAGTCGATGGAAATAACAAGCCTTATTTTCCCAATCACTTTAAAAGAGAGGAGGGGGAGGAACCACAATATCCACTTGTTTCTTAATGTGCGTGCATAATCATGAAATTGGTGTTTACCCCAAATGGTGAAATACTCAAATAAGGACATTTATTTTCTGCAAATGATATATATAGCATATTTTTAAACTAATTACATCAAACAATTTTAGTAGCACGTCAGTACATTTTTTCTACTGAGAAAAAATAAGAATTAATTTCTCCTAACATATATGTTTAGAATTCTCTGAATTCCGAAGGAAAAACGTGGGAACAATTTCACAGTCGTTGGGAGGTCTAGCAAGGATAAGATAAGTGAAGCCCCCTGAGGTTTTACTGTATAGACAAGGTATGAGCCGTATGTGTGGGTAGCCGTATATATAAATTGGGATAATTACATTTCCCAAGACTGAAAAGACTTACAGTAAGATTTGCAGAAAAAAGTATTAATGAAAGGGACAAAAACATTTAGTTTTCGGCATTCCACTTGATTACTTGAAAGTAATTTTATTTTATCGAGCTTTAAGAAATGAAATTATTTTTATGGTGGTAATTTTGAATTCAGAACGAAAAAATCATAAAATTTTTTCTCTGTCTGTTTTTTTTTTTTGTTTGTTTGTTTACTGAAAAAGATTTTGAAATACCATAACTCCCTTCTTTGAAGAAGGGAGTTTTGGTTTTTAAAGTATGGTGCGAATGTTTTTTATTCAGTTTTGCAATGTGCGAAATTTATTAACATTTTTCTTTCGCTTTATGTTAATAGTTATTTTCAGTTAAAGATTATTCTACTTGATGCGTTTACTCAAAAATGTACTGAGACTTAAAAATCAGATATAATCTTATTGCATCAATGAAGTGAAATAACTGTTTATTCTTAAATAAAGAATAATTCTTTAGAAAAATAATTCTTTTACTGGCCTGCTTACTTTTTGTGAATGTGATATTGTGCTTTGTTCGTAACAAGAGCAGAAAATCTGGATATTTTATAATATTGAGTGCGTTAGTGCAAAAGTAGAGCATTGCAGTTATCATAATTGTTTAGTTCAGTTGTTTATGACAAGAGTTAAATGAACGATCAAAGGATATATAGTTCTAAGTTTCTTTGCTTTCCGTGGTGTAAAGGCTGCAGTAATGTTTCGGATCTTTTAAAAAAATTTCCATCAAAAATATTAAATCTTGTTTCATGCGGAATTAAAATAAAAATCCTTTGGATGAATTATTTATTTTTGAGATGATATAATATCCTAAGTAAAGATACCACTTAACTCCTCTAGCGGGAAAAGTTTAATGAATGGCATTTTCAGTATGGATGGAAAAATGAAAATGATGAATAATTTTATAAAAGTCATTCCTAAATTTCAAAATCCATCTCTAATCTAAAAGCATATGGATTTGCGTATATAGATAAGTTAAATGGTTTTTATGAACTAATTTGGAATAAACTCCAGGATTTTAATAGACAGATTACAAGTAATACAAACTTGAATTGTGAACTGATGCTGTCTTAAAACTGATAAGTAAGATTAAATTACTTTTTTAGCTAGTTTATGTTGGCTTCTGAGAAAATGAACCGCACGTAGTGAATATTAGAGATGGCTTTACTATTTTTCACTCTGTCTGTGAAAAAGAATGGTCAAAATGATGAGAAAAATATCGAAAGATATATATTACATGATACAACTTTCATTCATTATTTTAATGAGAAATTTTTATCCTGTTTTAAACCGGATTTATTTTCAGCTATATTTCTGAGGTTATGTAAGCTTGTGAACTCGAACAAACCTTCAAAACTAATGAAGATATACGGATCTCAAGAATGACTAATGATTGTAAATTTACAAATAAAATACGTTGGAAATGCTACAGTGTCAAAAAAAACAGCGCTTATCTAAAAGAGAGTGTAAATCTCCTATGTTAAATCAGACTGAACAACGATATAAATAAAGCTTTTCAACTTTTTAGTATGCATCTGTAGTGAATCAGAACATATTAGGATGGTGAGCATAACTTGGAATTTTTGACCCTATAGTTACAAAACTCCAGGTGTTATAATCATTTTAATAAACTTTTAATTAGTGGAATAATTAAAATATAAATAGAAAGAGAGCCGATCAGTTGAGAAAGGTGAAATTTCCGGGATAATCTGGCACTGTGGTGGCTAATATTAAAAAGTCACGAAATGAGTTGCGAAACTCTTTGTTCACGCAGATTGCAGTTGAGAGGATTTTAATTAAAATGACGGCAGATGGTCATGAAATTGAGTTAGAGCACCAGGACTACTTTTAAACTAGAAGTCTTAGCATGTTCTATGAAATCAGCTTGTTTACCATAGCCCAAGTGTGAAAAAGAAAAAAAGGCTTAAAATAGCGGAAGAAAATTTCAAAGTCCGTAAATAGAATAAAAATGCAAAACAAAGATTGAAGATTAAAAAATCTGAATGGAACCGTGGTGTCTATGATAGTTTATAAAACTGTGCTGATTCTGATTTTTTATTTGCAAAACCGTAGTAAACGACACATCACTAGTGAGGGGTTAGTCTCCGCTAGACTTCGCAACTACCAAATGCAGATTTTATTAACTTCGTACGCACTAAATCTATTACGTGCATCTTGTTAAAAAAAGTAAAGTTCATATGTGGATTGATTGCTTTCTTTCTTTCAAGGTGCATTTGATTGATACCGCCCATCTTCCATTCCCCAATTTCACCCCATCGTAATTCTTCAGATAAATGATGTCGAGTACTCAGTTTTATTAAGTGACTATCCCGAAATTTCGTTACGAATTTCCAATTTGCAGAACCTGCATATGCTTTTAAAGGCGTCGAAGCATCTCCCGAGATTTTCAATCCAGAGTTGAAGAGAAAAAACCTTTTGCTTCTTTTATATTTTGTGAATAGCAAAACTGAAATATATAGAATAAAATTAAATTTAAATGACTTCCTTCAGGCCTTAGAATGGCTGAGTTGCCAAAGGGAATGACAGTGGGACACAGTATGAGAAGAACTTTGCATCCAACAATTAATTTTAATCTGTCCCGTAGATTTATTTGTTGTCATATCATAGCATAACTAGCAGCCGCTTATGTGGAAGTATTAGTCTGATCGGATCAGAGGAAATTTTGTGTTGAAGACATTATCATGTTGGCTAGCGCCTTTAATACCTTTATTATAATTCTTATGAATAATTTCAGTTTAATCATATCTACCATATTGAAATAGGGGTCTATCTAGAAAAAAAATTGTTTATCATAGCGACAAAGTTATGTGTAGACATTTGAATTCGTAGTTTTTCTGTTTCTTTGCTAGAATCATTTCTTAGTCAGCACAGAGAAAGGAATTTGGAACTTCAGATTTTGTAATTAAGATTTAACCACACCTACTTTTAAGAGTCTTGTACCTATTCTCATACTTGTACTTATATACCTATCTAATTGCAGAGATCTGTGATTTTACTCAAAATTTGAACTTGCAGGCAAAAGCAAAAGTATGGAAGATTAAATTGCGTATTAATAGAGGTTAAATACACTCATGAAAACAATTGAACAGTGTTGGTAACGGATTTTTCATAATGCAATAAATATTTTAAAGAAGTTTTTTCATAAATACATCAAGAAAATTAATTAACTACTATAAGAAAGTAAAATGTCATTCTCAAAGGTCGATTGATAATTTTTCTCCGTCAAATTATATAATAAGAATGAACTAATATGTTTAGAAATCGATAGACAACTAATTCTGACTGTGTTTGAAATCTGGATTCTGGCGCGATTGCTTCCCAGAGGAAAAAACATCGTTCCATCGCGAATAAATTGTCAGGAAATAGTATGACTCTTAAAGTAATTCTTATTATATCTAAAATCTCTACACCATTTATTGGAAGTCAAAACCAAATAGGTTACTTTTAAAAACACAGCATTGGCGTATCGCCAAGTTCGGAACACTTTATTGAACAGTTAAGTGGCTGAGAGCCATTAGATCTTAGACTTGCGGAATCTTATACCACTATTGGCGAGTGTGATTGCTTCAGAAAATTCAAGTTTGTCTGCACTACAGACAAACTTAAGTCTCCAATCAAAAAAGTGCCTTTAAATCAATATAAAAGAATGAAAAATATTTTATACTTCAGATAATTAAAATTGGCAGGGAAATATGAAATTAATTCCATGTAGAAAGAATGAAATTTTTTAAAGATTATCTGGTTGTAATATTAGGCAAGTAAAAAAAGAAAGAAAAAAAACATGTTTCAGTTTTCACATTTAAAAAACGGATTAAAAAGAAATCATTCCATTAAAATATATAAGCAATGCAATGACAATCAACAAAATTTATCCAGTCAAATAAAATTCTTATAAAATAAACATTAAAAAGACTCAGGAAGGGTTACAAAATTGGATGCAATGAATAATTAAATAAATTAAATTATGAATCTAAATTTATCTTTTAAGGCACAGAAACAAAGAAAATGAAAAAGTTTTAAAACTATATATTTACATGTACATACTAAAAGATGCGTATACCCTGAAGTAAAGACGACAGTGAATAATATCGAAATAATTAATATCGAAAACTACTTTCTTTGTAAACACCGATTACCCAAGAAGCAACTACCCGTTCTCGTTATCAGATTCTCGATACCGCGATGTGGTTAGGAAGTTTAAAGAATAGGTGCGAGCCTCAGGTGTCGTCCTCGTCATCAGACCGTGATTCAAAATTAAGAGGTCTGCTACAAAATGGCCCCCGTGTTGCACGGAACTAAACTAAACTTAACTATACGAAACTCATCTTAAAGAACTTAACTAAACTAAACTTAGCTTAAACAAATTTAATTAAACTAAACTTTTACCTTGCAATCATATCTTTCGGTATCTTCACTGGTTTCTCATAAACCAGTAATTTCAGCTTACACCAGAAGAAGAAAACCAAGGGATTAAGGTCTGACGAGACTTCTAACTACGTCAAACTTTTCAGACGAGTTTTCGAAATGTTCACCCACTGAATGTCATATTCCATTCTGTTTTCTTTTCGTCTTGATGCGTTTTTTTTTCACTCTTTTAATTTTGCCAAAACGCTTTTTGAACACCCAGTATGGATTTGAATTTTAGTCTTATTTGCAGACAACTTTTTTCTATTTTCAGAAAATTTGTGCTAATCATGTTTCATGATTAACGATTTCAGGTAGGAAAAGTAGTTGTTTTTCTTATCAGAGTATTCAAGATCCCTCGAGATCAGAACAATAAACGTTAGCACCTGTTATAATTTATATTTAAAATCGGGCTTCTAAAACTCGTTTTTCTACTCTTGACCCTCAAGTATGCATTGAAGTAGAAAATTTAAGAAATAAGATGGAGCAATAATCTTTCAAAAACTGATTAAATATGAGTACAGTAAGACTTCACTAAATGGCCACTCTTAAAACGCTGTCGTCTCTCTTTACGGCCGCATTTGTTTGGCACGTAATTTTTGACCTTTAGAAACTCAGAATGGCCACTCAAACCCCTCTCAGAGATCGGATTCGCTGTCCGTTTAACTACAATGAAATAAATCCACTTCGTTAATGTACTTTACAGATAATGTACTTTTGTTTTCACATTCGAAAAAATCACCTACAAAGCCCCTATATAAAGAAAAACGTCGTCTCTAATATTGCGTGTTTTTTAATTTGCTTGTGTTTTGACCATCCTCAGTCACTTCATTTGTAATCTGTAGTGTCTATCACTACAAATTGCAAATTACTTTTAGAATTTGAAAACTTACGTGTAATTACTATTTTATTTTAACATTATAAAAAATCACTACGTATAAGGAAATGTCTTTTTATATGAGTTTTTTGCTCGCTCTATAACCACCCAGAGGCATTTTATGATATTATTACTGTATGATGTGGAAAAGTGAATATTTATGTGATTGGAGAAAACTTTCAAAGATATAAACATGAACTCTGTTGTGTGGCTTCAAAGAGACTTTTGCAAATTACATAAGGCAGTTTTTTTCTTTTTGTTCATGTGCCGATTGAATTAGCTTTCTATGTTTTAAGTGAGGTTTTAATTAATTGTCAATTGAATTCGCTTTCTGTGAAAATTAATGGTAGAATTAATACGTACTTTAAATGAGGTTTTATGTTTTATTCGTTTTATGCTTTTCATGCTTTTAAAAGAAGTTTAAGTGAAAATTAATGGTACAGTTAATATGTACTTTAAATGAAGTTTCATGATTTATTCCTTTTGTGATCTTCATGCTTTTAAAAGAAATTTAGCAGGCAATCAGGGTTGGAGCGAGCGTAGTCTCAGATCGTTGCTAGGTCAGGAAATTGCAGCTGGGTAGTTCTTTCATTCCGGCCTGGTGCCGTACAAAGATGGCGAATTTTGGAAGAAGCGCTAAAATTGACATGGATGCTAGCTTCTTGTCCTCAGGACCGGACACTCATCCAATCACGGTCAAGCGCCTTGCATTGGAGTGACGTTAGTTCCTCCTCCATATTTAAGGGAGGCTGACACGCTGTCGACTCCCTTGCCCTGCCTGCCTGACCCCCGAGTGGTGGTCAGCTAAAATCCTGAACGGGTCCGTGATTGATTAGCTCCACACATATCGCAGTGGGTGTTAGATGGAGCAATCCTTATACATCGGTTTTCCTGAAGAATCGGCAACAATTAAATTACCGGACGTTGACTACAATTAAATTGCGGGACCGCGTGAATACCAACGTGATAATCTATCTGGCGCGTGGTCTCAACTTCCTCTCCGGTTGTCTACTCGTAAGGCGGTCCCAAATGACGTCTGCTGCAAGCGGTAGACAGGTGTAGGGTGTTAGCACACCCAGAGGAAGCGGCAGCAACTAAAACCATGCTGGTCGTTTGACAACCAATTAAATTACGGGACGGTAATTTCCTCCCTCAATAACTTGAAATTCTGGCGTGTGGTGGCCACTTCATCTCCTGGGAACCACTCGTGATGCGACTGTGAATGAACCTGTATGACGTCTGACCCGAGCGGCTGACCGGAGTTGGGTGTTGGCACACCCCGAGGAACCAGCGCGAATACAACTCTTCTGGAGCTGCAACGATCTGTGACCCCAGCGCATTGGCGAAATCCCCATTCGGTGTGCTGAGATCGAGGGACAGCGACGGAAGACTTAGGCAACAAACACCTATCAGATAGCTGACTCTTCAGTTTTGTTATGTTAATTTCTTGGTATGTAGATCATTGGTAACAAAAAGTTTAGATGGGACATTAATTGTGATATCTCGGGTTAAAGGGGTGGAATTCTGACAATACTTTGTAAAAGCGTAAAGGTGTATGATATTTTCAGTTATATAAGATGTGGTTTTTTTGTGTTTGTATTGTTTTATTGAATATATGATCGTGTTTCTGTGCTGGTGTTATTAAGAATTTATATGGGGCCTTAGTTGCGAAGAATGTTAAAAGAGTAAAATGGAGGAACCAAATTAATGTTCCGCGAGTAATTTTACTTAGTTTCTCTTGGTAAATAGATATGAGTTAATTGTAAATCGAAGTAAGAAAAAATGAAGCTGATACCCTTTGTAACTTTCGTGAGACAAACCTTGGAGGTTTGGTTGATAGAAATGCAAGATAGTAGGGGAAGACTTGTAGGATATGAATCCGTGACTCACGCCTCATGTAGGATTATTGTATTCAAGACTTCTTTTTACCAGCAGGGCGCCCACCGTATACATTTAACCCATGAGTTCGTTATTTATGTGAATTAAAAGGATATTTTAATTACCAGAATGACAATTAATGTTATGTTAATTGTGTTATGAGATCAATCAAAAGATAGCGCACTTGGATAGGCGTGTAGAAATTGCTTATGTCAAGTTGATGTGCATGTGCAAACAAATTAATCAAAACCTTTTAATAAATGTTTAATTTTATTTTGCTATTACTTGCATTGTTGTTTATTCACCCATGATCCACATCCTAAAATCTAATCTGAGTGCGTTTGGTAAAAACTTTGATCCTGAGGTTATTGCTTACAGAATATGTTGAATGTGTTAATGTTAATTTGATTCTACTATAAAAAATATATTATTGAGTTCTGTGATTAAAGAAGTTAACAGAAAGTATTAAAGTACCTTAAATTTAAGTGATTCTGAGTGTGCACTAATATTTGTGATTCTTATAATTACAAGAGAGTACAGGATAAAAATGATTATTTACTTTCTGCATATCTTTTGTGGATTGATTATTTTGGAACTTGATATCGATCAATTTGTTTAGTTTCTACAGTGTATGACAAATTTATAAGCTTAATTAATCTTGTTTCCTGATAAGCATATTTTTAGGTGCTGGCTGCTTTAATCTTAAGTGTTTTAAACAAAAAAAATTGATAATTGATACTTTCTTTCAATAATACGATCACTATAAGATCAATGTCAATGAAGTAAAAAATAATGTGATGAGTTAAAACCACGACAAATTTCTCATGGCTAAATTCATTCGCTTCCACTGCAATCATTCATGTTGTCCTGCTCAAACTTTTTTAAATCTTTGCACTCAGTCGGAGTAGAAGCACTGAAGGTACTGGTACTCAAGTAAACCTGTAATATCAGTTAATATTTTCATGAACATGTCTTTATGTTTCAAAATTCTTACAAATATCTTTATATTCTTAAAAAATTCTTCAAAAATTTATTCTGACCCTTCCTCATTATATTGTTTAGTTCGCTTATAAAACAGTCTGCAGCGTTGAACCATTTTACAAAATCTGTGGTCGTTAGGAAAGAATTATATCATCATTTCAAAAGTTTTTAGTGAGCCATTTTATAATTATTCATTTACAGGGACCAACGCAGGTCATGGCCTAGGGCATAGCAGTCAGAGGGTGCAGAATCACCTTAAGCGGATCATTCATATCTCTTTCAAAATGGAAATTTTGGAACAAAAGAAGGAAAAAATAATCGTCAAGGTCGAAAACCTATGGAAAATAGCATAGCGGCTGGGAAAAGTCGGATTTCCAACCAAACCAAATTCCGGCAGTTCGTGCGCCGATTTTTTGGCGAGACCCTTTGCGAGGCTAGTCGGCACATCAAACGATTGAATAAATGGACACCCTGCTACGAGGGTAGCAAATCTGAAATCCGCGGAGTTGGGGAAGGAATAAGGGGATTGAAGATCAGTTGTAGAGGGGGAAAGAAGATCGCTCTCCTGTATTGCCAGTGCACTTTGGAACTTCAGATGAATGGGCGTGCCTGATATTTCGACTTGAATGGGTGGAAAAAACAGTTTTGGGACAAATGGATGGAATAGAGTACGGATGAATTGCCGTCTTTAGAATCTTTCACATTTGTAATCCTTTTCCGAAAGCAATTTATGCATTAAAGTTCTTGAATAAAAAATAACATTTAGACGTTTAAATAAAGGTTCTACCACTCTTAGTATATGATTACGTATATTTAATAAACATCTCAAGATTACTTTGCGTTTTTGAGCACAAATAACAATTTTAATATTTTAAAATCCCATATCGCAAAGAAACTGCTCAAAATCAAATTAATGTAAAAATGATGGAGTTGTTTATCATAAGTTCTGCAATATAGTTATGAAGGCATTATTGCGTATATATATATAATTTATAATATAGAGCGATATTTCTTTAAACATAAAATATAAATCTAATTCTAACATTACGGATTGTAGCTCTGAAATTATTATAAGAATTAATAATACATATTTTGACAGCAACAGTCAAAGAAGGATTCATATCGTTTAAGGTTATTTTTATTCAGGCATAAAATACAGGACAGCAAAAATTTTAAGGGATAATGAATAGGGTGTCACCGGATTTATTACATATGATGAACAGTTTAAAAGTCTACGGGAATTGCACGAAACAAATGGAACTTCATTATTTTATTTATTTAAGCAAAAATTATATGCTAAAATCTTTTCATTACTGTAAATCTTCTTTGATACAAGTGTGGAAATAAGCATTTAAACAAATTTGTTTTTATGAAGAAGGGACATAGCACACACAACATGACGGCGACGTCGGGTTTCCATTTTCAAAACGCGGAAATCATATTGGCTTACTTTTTACCAGCGTGGATAGGCATGTTTACAACGTTCTACCACTATTTTAAAACAAGAAAAATTCTATTTATAGTTTCAATTTTTGACATCATCATCCTGTTCTTGTTTTGTCGGTTTTATATCATTTAAAGCCTGATGTTTTATATTCGGGCTGGTAAATGTAAATACAAAAAAAATTTATGGTAGGCTGCATTTGCTGAAATTCACCGACCAATTAACTAATGAGAGGTTATTCTCCGCTAGACATACCAAATGCTGATTTTATTCACTTCGTGCGCGCTAAATCTATTACGCGCATCTTGCTAAAAAAAGCAAAGTTGATGGGTGGATTCATTACTTTACTTTCCAAGATGAATCGGAACGATACCGCCCATCTTCGTTTCGCCTAATGTCACCCCATCGTTGTTTTTCAAATAAAGATGTCGAGTACTCATTTTTAATAAATGTTGTGATGTGAAATGTTAATAAGTATACAATAGAGTAAAGCAGGTAATATACATCAAAATCTTCACATTTATTTATTCTCTAAAATAAACGAATCATTTGTAGTTCAGTTAACGAAGCCACCTTTAAAATCTTGAGCGAACGTTTTTAAGATACAATTTTAGAAAAACTAGTAATTTACGGGTAATGCCACAAAGAAACTAGAAATTTATCGTTAATACTTAAATTTACGGGAAAGAATACACTAGTGGACAAATGCTAAGGAGCATTTTTATGATTTCGAAAAGTTTGGACTTAATAGGAATACAATTGTTCGCAGTCAGTTGCAGAGAATCGTTAGCCATGCAATCGTCAGAACTCACATTTTACAGTGAAGATTCGGTAACTGGAGCATTTAGGGGACCACCTACAAATTGATGAAGACGAAAATTATTTTGGCCCACCCCATTTCAAAGAAAGCTGATAATGCGTTTAAACTTTTGCCAATAGATTTGTTTGAAGTCCATAATATTTACTGTTCTTGGTAAAAATAGTATAAATATTCGAAGAGATATAATTTTAAAAAATCCGAAATTTTTTGACATGTTGTTTGCTTATAACATGCACAGTTTTCAAACAAATTATACGAAACTTACAGAATATTTGACTATATGTAAAAGAAGCATTCTGTCAAAATTTGAATTAAATAATTTGAACATTAAAGAAAATATGAATACTTGTAGGAAATAATTTGTTACTGCGCATGCGCGAAAGGAAGGAAAAGTTTTCTCTTATAACTTAAGACCCAGATATATATAGATTCTCATCTTCCTCACTTTCTGGTCGACCCCTAAATGCACTCGTGACAAAATCTTTACTGTAAAATGTCAGTTCCGACAAGTTTATATCCCACGGTTCTCTGAAAGCGATTGCGAACCAATGTATCCATGTTAAGTCCTAATTAATCTCATCTTAAAATGGTCCTTAGCATTTGTCCACCAGTGTATAATCAAAAGAAATTGCTGCTCATGGAGATGCTTTGATTTCAGAAAGACCGTTTACATTTAATAATGCTATTAAATGTTCTTAATAATCACATTTAATAAATAATACTTTCTACCACTTTTTTTGTTACTTATATTTTTATATAAAATGTCAAGCCGCACATTTCTTACAATCTTTTTTTCTACTGTAAGTTGCATTTATTCTGAGTTGAAATGTCTCAGCACTAACCTCAACAAATTTCAATTTAAGAGCTGCCATAACGTTTGATGATTGTTTACACACTTTTATGGAATCGCCGGACGTGGATTGGAAATGATTAGGCATCTAAACGATGGATTCATTCGCTAATTTTCCTATCTTGGCCACAATTAGTATGTGCAGCATGTATATATTTCAAAATCAATTTGAAGCATTTCCATTTAGCATGGAAAATTCATACTAGAGAATGATTTGAAAACTGTTTAAGAAATAATTTTTCTATCTGCAAAAATATTTTCTGCATCATTTCTTAAGCAATATTTAACAACGAAAACTTACAAAAATAATTAAACTTTAATTTGAAATCGCTAGAACCATGTCGGCTATTTATTTTTTTAAAAAAAATCATCGGAGTTTGCCAAGAAGCGCTATGAACGTTTGCCTCTGAAAAAAGCGCTTTTCTTTTCTTTTGACTCTTCTAGGATTTAAATTCTATTATCCATATTTATACAGTAAAGCACCGTTCATACGTTTCTCACTTATACGTCATTTACATTTATACGTCGTTTCATCACTGTACCGATTCATTCATATGCATTGTAATTCGTTTCAATTACACGTCTTTTCATTTATACGTCGTTTCATCACTGTACCGATTC
>BGPR01001174.1:0-105509 GCA_013235015.1 Araneus ventricosus | reverse complement strand
TATAACGCTTTTTCCCATGTTATCTTGTGAACACGATAACTGGAGTAATTTTGATGTAAATTTAACCGGCTTGGGATATGTTGTAAGGATAGTGAAAATCTCGGTCGAGTTCGTAGATGGGCTATCCAGCTCAAAGGGGATGGAAATGGTGGGGGGTGGAAATTTTCATTTTCCCATAATTTCTTGACAAATGAAAATAGAAAGAAAGTTCAAATTAGGCGAATTATTGCCTTATCATAACGAACAATTTTTGAATTTAAACTTTTTCGATGGCTACAATTTCTTAAAAGTTATGAGCTGAAAAGTGATTTTCCCACCCTTCCCCTCCTCTCCCCCTAACTTAAAGTACGTTTTAACCTAAGCATGTTACCCTTTGTTGGAAAGCTCTCGTCATTTGCATTTTCTTCCACCCTCTTTAATTCTTGTACCTCCAATTCTTATGAGAATAGAGGGCAAAATGTTCTTTTCCTTATTATTAGTAGTAGAAAAGTATATGTATAACGCTTTGGCCCGTGTTATTTTGTAAACACGATAACTAGAGTAATTTTGATTAGATTTTAACTGGCGACGGATATGTTGTAAGGATGGTGAAAATCTCGGCCGAGTTCACAGATGGGCTAACCAGCTCAAAGGGGGTGGAAATGGTGGGGGACTGAAAATTTCATATTCCCATAATTCCCTTACGATTCAAGATAGAAAGAAAATTCAAATTAGGCGAATTATTGCCTTATCACAACAAACAACTTTTATATTTAAACTTTTTTGATAGCCACAATTTCTTAGAAGTTATGAGCTAAAAAGCCATTTTCAATCCCCTCCTCAACTTATCATTTCCCCATAGCTCTGTTACGACTAAAGATAGAAAAAATTTTCAAATAAGCGAATTATCACCTTATGAGAAAGAACGACTTTTATACTAAAAGTTTTTTGTCTTCTAGAATTGCTTATAAGTTACGAGCTGAAAAGCGATATTCAATACCCCAATTTATCATTTCCCCATAGCTTTGTTAAGATTGAAGGTAAAAAGAAAATTTCAATTAGGGGAATTATCACCTTATCATAACAAACTACTTTTATATTGAAAGTTTTTTGACAGTAAGAATTACTTAGAAGTTATGAGTTCCCATCAACCGCATTCACTTTCACTTTTTATACGGTATAATATATAATTAATTTATGACTAATTAATTTATAGTTAATATCTTTGTTAAATTTTGTTAATTATAACTGTTAATTGATATATCTGGCTTTGATCCGGATTAAAATGCTTTCATGTTTAATATCTTCAATGTAAAAATTACTATTGTATAAATATTATAATACACAAATTCCTTTTCTGATCTAAAACGCTTTTAATTAAAATGAGAATATCAATTGAACCAGACGATTTTTAAAAACATCTGTTTTCTTCATACGTTATTATTTGTTATATAGGTACTTCAAATTTTGTTAACAATTACTAAAGTCAATGAAAGGTTTTAATGAATATTTTGAAACAATTAAATTAACTATTTAATTATTCATTAATTTAAAGAGTGAAAATAAATCAATAGCTGGTCCCGATATAAGTTGTTAAATCGTCTACTTTTAAAATTTTCTTTTAGCATTCTTCCTTCTGGAAACATTTCTTCGTATTATTTTTGATCAACAAGAATATTGTTACGAATTCAGTTTAAAATTAATTTTGAAAAAAATATTAAAATGAGAGAAACAAATTTATGGAAATGAAAGACATCGCGGAAAAACGCCTTTCTTAATTTTTAATTAAGTGAAATTTTAAGCATCTTTTAGGCTTTGAAAAGTTGAAAGTGACCTTTCTCTTTTCTTAAATAAAAAGTTTGAAAAGTTTGATTGAAATCAGTTCAGTGGTTTAGGAGGAGATATGGAACATACATACATAGCCACAGTGACTTTTATTTAAATTAATATAATTATTAGATAATTATAAGATAAATGTTACTGGCATATAGTATGAGCTATGAAAAAGGTTTTAGTGAAGTTTTGTAACAATTAATTTTTAACTTGAATTAAGTAAATAGTTAATTTTAATTGATTAAATAATTTTAATAGTGAATTTGATAATAGGTTTTTTGGCAGAATACTTTAATTTGATATTTATCTAAACATGACGGGACCATGATTTGTTTAATAAAATCACTATAAAGTAGCCAAAAACGATAGATATTTAAATAAGTGTTTCCTTTATCTTTTTCACTATTGAAAAATATCTCCTTAACTTTAAAATTGTTTGGGATTTTCTGCCTGAGTATTTGGTTTTAACCGTCGATGGAGATTTAAATTTACTGTTCAAATTGGCTGCATTTATATCCTATGTTTTAAAAACACGTATTAAATTTGCCACACACAATGTTTAATAATTTTATTCTCTTATATGTTAAGAATTTAAACTCTATAACTAGGGAGTTCTCTAATGAGCCCATTTTAGTAGTATTTAAGTGTTTCCATGTCATGTGATTTTACCATATGACAAAGTAATGTTCGCACAATTATATTGTAACCTAGATTAAATAAATTAATTTTTAAATCTAGAGTCTTTCTTCATTCGTGCCAAGAGTCAATTTCTTGTTACTGTTTCAGATGGGCTGGCTTAATGTTATCTAGGAGATATTTGCACTGCTGAGATGTTTATTTCTTTATGACCCCTACATGTTGAATGATTATGTGTTGAGATATAAAAAAATTGACCAATGTGCTGACCGATAAATCTATCATAACTTTTTGGAATGAAAAATGGAATGATAAAACCTTGATATAGCAAAAAATTAAATGACATGAAAACAGAATCACAGCGTAAATATTGCAATGTGTAGAAACAATAAAGTCATTGGCCATGTCTGTATTGATCAATATGTAATATTTCATGACTTTTGTAACATTAACGTAAAGGAATCTACCTTTGCCTTCAAGCTTGCCGAAAAGGGATTTTTTTTTTAATAATTTACCTGAAGGTACCTCTATTATAAAATTGTTAGATATTTTAAGCACCACTTTAAGAATAAAAAAAAATTATTAATTTTCAATGTAGGAAATGTTAGTAAAACGGTACCCTGATTTGGCGTTATTGGTTCTCGTTTCTTGAGGACAAATTCTGAATTATATTCTGCTAGTGAAGAGAAAGAATAGTCATAGCTCCCATGTTGTTGTTGAATTAACTTCGTCTGTGAATGTTTATTTGTTGTATGACGTCAACTCTCCAATGTTCGTTTCTTTTTTAATTGTCCCTACTTATTAAACAATACAATTATAGAAACTATATTTCTTCCGGCTTATTATATGCTTACTAAGGATTTATATTATCAAACAATAAAGATTTAGTAAAAATCTGTTCGTGGTTCTGTTTTGTTTTTATAACCTCTGCACTCGGCTAAAACCGGGTACTAGGGGAAACTACGGATACTCGACCCAAGAGAATTTTCATTAATTGTTAGATAGTTGGTAGTTTGTGAGGGCCATTCCTATTGGACCGTTGAGTTAGATGATCTGATGAAAAGCATTTCCAATTTATTCCGATATCCAATATTTACTTTTTTGTGATAATTTCGAATAAAACAAAGAATTATTTTAGTCAAAATTTTAAAAGAATTAAATTTATTTATGCCATTATTTCCTCACCTGCAAATAAATTATTTTTATTCATTTTTCTCTTATAAAACTTAGAATGCATGAAAATTAAAAATATTTTGCTCGAATTCTTTGCAATCGTTTGGTTTTATTTAAAGCATCGTCATTTCGACTGAGTTCGTCTCTTAGCTTGAATTTTAAAGAAGAAAGAATTACTTAGAATACATTTTTCTTCTTTTGCTTTTGGATTGTATTGTTTTTCTTCTTATGCTTTTAGATATTAGATCCTTTAAATAGTAGGAGAACCCAGTAACTCTATTACGATTTCCCAATTTTTTGTTTTGTATAACATTTGTTATATTCTTGCATTTCATTTTGTCGCTATTCTGTTCTATTGTAATTTCCAAACCAGCAGTGTTTCAATGCGCTAGGGCTAGCATAATAGGTTCCCTGTTTCAATCCTACAGCTTTTATCACTAATTTAGATGCGAATTTTGAAAATATTTTTAAATTGGTTGTCTTTATTCTTCAATTGTCAACTACGGCAAATATTGTTAAATCTTTAAAAAATGTCTTTATACTTAAATTGTAAATTATTGTAATTATTGTTAATTTTTTTTTAAATCGTCTTTTTTCAACTATTATAACTATTGTTAAATCTTAAAAATTGTTTTATTATTAAATTGTCACATAAAATAAGAACTTATGCTACTTTTTCATTGAAAATCTAATTTTCCCTAATTTCCCATGAGCAGTGTACCCGGTTTTACCCCATTATGGGGGTAAAACCGGGTGGTTTGACTTTTTCTACAGAAACATCATTAGTAAAAAAAATTAGTAAAACTATGACTTTTTCTGAAAGATATATTGTACTCTGATAAATATTCAACATTTTAGTAAAATTTGACAAGCTCTATGTCGAATAGTTTAGCTCCAACAGGCCTTCGAACCTTGGCCACCCGGTTTCAACCCACTTTCCCCTACTTGATTTCAATCATCGTCGGAATATGTCTGGTATTAAATAAAGCGTACAGACATCTTCGTCTGCGCCGTTGTACTAATGAAAGAAAATTGGCATATTCTAATAAGTAAATGTCACGTCATTTAATCATAAGCAAAACCGCGCTGTTTATGTCATTGGAAGCTTAGCCGTTATAAACTGTCTTCATTGAACGAGACCGTTAGTATCCAATCCACTGATCTTCCTGATTAAAATATTACAAGAATCTTTGCCCTGAAAGAGAGCAAAATTCGATTTGAAATTTTATTGCACTACTGCCATTCCCGTCGCGAAAATAATAAAAAACTTTTTTATTATATTTTTTGGGGCAAGGCAGAAAAATACAGAATAAATGTAATTGTAAATAACTTTCTTCAGCCTGGAGAATGCCTGAGCTGGCAGAAAAAATGACTGTGGAACACAATGTCAAATAGGTTTTCCATCCAACCAATCTATTTTCAACTCTCCCTTTAGCTTTAATTATTGCCATATAATAGCAAATTTTAACCGCTAACTGCAGCCACTTGGTTGAAGTGGTAGTCAGATGGCATCAGAGATATTTTTGGGATGAAGACAGTACCTTGCAGGATAATGCCTGTTATTCATTTATTATATTCAAATGTACAATTCCATCTTAACAATCTCTACTATATTAAAAAGGCATTTCGTCTAGAAAATAATTAATGTTTATCATGGCATCAAAGTTAAGTGTAGACATTCGAATTCGTAGCTATTCGGGGATGATTTTCTCTTTTCTAAAATCTTTACAGACAGACGAAATACTGAGCTGTCGAGTTGAAACAGAGATCTCACTTCGCATTGTCGGTTAACCTTCAGATAGCAGTTCTAGTCCGTCCTCAGAACATCCTCCTGTGCTTTCTGAGCCATTACATGATAAGATCTGCGATCATCTTCCAAATGAAGCAAAATTTCTCTGGTATGCAGTACAAACGGTGCGTTGTATGGAAATCGAAAGGGAAAAAAAAGAAAAAATAGGGGGAATAAAAAATACTTGAAGCATTCTTCGAAAATGGTTCTACACCATTACTACGTCCATTTCTTTTATTACACAAGCAAAATTGAATAGATCTTTCGAGGGATTTTTTTAACGTAGGACTACGTTCCTCCCATGGGGTCTAATGAAGGATTTGATTCACACGCCAAAACGCCACAATACTTGGTATAGGAGATCCTCTATATCTCCATAACTAATGTCTTATTTTAGAGATAAAGGGTAACAACAGAAGTTACACAAAATATTTTGAAAATCAGAATTGTAATTCAGCGACTATAATTCCAGTAGCGAAGTTGTGCAATACGTTAAAAATATAATTAATGCCTTATTTTAGAGATAAAGGGTAACAACAGAAGTTACAAAAAAACTTAATTAAATTTTAAAACTTACAAGAAACTTCGAGAAACAAAAGAATCACGCGAGTAAAGTAGTCCTACGCCTTTAGCATCAGCGGCTGTTTGAAAAGACAGCCTCCCGTCTTCTTTTCTTTTTTTTCTTTGCTTCTGAACCTAAAGTTACTTTTTGTTCAAAATATCGTCTTTATGCACAGTTTTTTAGGTTTTTACAGCGCTGATCACTCGTTCTACATCTTAGTAAAATTTTGTTAGGTTTTGAGCCATAGAACCATCTTTAGGACCATATAGGCGAATTCAGTTATAGCAACCCTTTGAATTCCGGTCGGAATTCTGGAACTCCTTTCGTCGACTCCATGGGGGTCATAATAGACTTGTAGGCAGTGGTTCAAATGCCCGGTTTCTAAATTTCTGAATAAGAACGAAATGAAACCTGAGTGACTTGTAGACCATGCGCATCGAGGCAAGGCTCGGTAATTAGGAATTTGAATCAGAAGAAGGAGCTTGTGGGTTCTATCGTATGTCACTCCTCTAAAGCCGAGCGTTTATGAGTACTCTGCTCCAAGCAAATAGCGTGGTGGAACTCCACGCCACTCCATTTTTCAACCCGTCCAATTAGGTAGGGCATTCGCTCAAATCACAAACCCATGGACTGCGGGCGCTCCGATCCCCTACTGCACCCTTCTCTGCCCCGTATCCCTCCAGTTCCAGTGAGAACCACCCTCCTCCAGTCGCTTTTCAGCATTTATGGCTCGGAACAGATTTCAAGAAAAGATGCCGATTTTCACCGGATTTTCGCATTGACAGCCGGTTTTGGCGAACGAATTTGCATGGAGTGGAGTGCTCGCAAATACCTAGGTTAAAAAAACCAGTTTCCGACCATTTCTTTCTCCCTTACCCTTTCTTTACTCTTTTTACTTTCGAGTACCCTCTATTGTCACATGATCCTCACCACCACTAGTTTTTTTAATAGAGTTAAGGACATAGTTAGGCTTAACTCTCTCGCTACAACCGGAAAGCATAAGTTTCGAATGAACTTTAAAATTGTTTTTTTTAACTTAACTTTTTTGTAATAGAAACGCTCCTTGGTCTAGTGGACATTAGTCCCACCAAGTTTTGAGAAGGAGTTTTCATTGAAAGAACATGATGTCACTGTAGAAGTTTGCTACTTTGCAGTCTTTTCACAATGTTTCATCAGATTATTTGATAGCTACCGAGTGTGTAAACTTTGGTTTCAGAAAATATGGAGTAAACTCAATAATATTTTGATTGATTTATAAATCTAAATTGCAAAGCCCTCATTTTTTTTTCTTTGCAAAATTACTGGTTGAAGACTACTAGGAAGCGTTTGAACCAGTGACTACGACGAATGGGACATTATATGTGATATATTATTTCTAAAAATAAACACCTTAGTTTTGGAATTCTAGTGTGATATACTTACAAATCGTGTTGCCAAATTTCTTGCGGTGTTGAAAAAAATAGTCTCAAAAGGATTAAGTCAAACAACTAGAATTAACAAAATAACATTTGTATGATATATTTTTGATTTTAAAAAAAATTTATTTTATTTATATAATACCATTAATATCAATGACACAACAAATAAAAACAGCATTGAAATTGTATCGCATTAACTTATGTTGATAGCTGATAATTTCTCATCGTGGTAATCATTTATTCTAGTGGAAGAAAATTTCAATGTGGCCTTCGAACTCCTTTCATAGAGCTGGATTTTTATTAAATTAGATGGAAATTAAAACGGATTTTGTCTCATATCCGGATCTGCATCAAACTTACTTCGTCGTTTGTTCTAATATACGCATAAGACGAAAACACTTTTTTTTTACAAATTCTGCGTTTCTACATGTATTATGTGTTTTATTGCCTTAACCCTGAAAATTTGGGGAAATGAAATTTTATGACTTTTTTCTCGCATTAATCGCTTATGTTTTGTGTGCATTACATTTGCATGCATTCAGGGATATGCGTGTGACGGGTTGGGAACCTCTGCTCGAAAAGAACAAAAGTATGGAGGTTGCTGAGCAATTAGAAAATATTTTCTTAGCAAAAAATGTAATAAGTTTTGGGCAGCGAAACGTTTTTCTTCCACGACTAAGTATGTCTTAAGCTCGTCATTTAAAGATTACTCCACTCCAAAAAATGGCGTGTCGGCACTCCACATCATATCATATTTCAGCCTATATATTTTGGTTGGTCATTCAAGCAACTCCACGCAAACCACATTTCAATTCGTTCATTTGCACCTTGAACCCCTTTTCTTTCATTTTTCTGATAAAATTTTACAGCAAGGTTGAGATTCACATTTAAGACATCGAAAAGAAAGTTCAATCAACATTTCATTCCTGTTAATTTCCAGTTGTTCTGTAGAAACAGCAGCCAATAATGATGAAGCAACTGAAAGGAGAAACAGAATTCTAGTAGAATCCATTTATATAACATGATTTTTATAAGTATATACACTGCTCAATTATCATGCATTATGATTAGAATATTCTCCTCAGACGGTTTCTAATTAATCACTCATAGTTAGAATTCTAAGTAATTAAAATCAAATTTACATTTTTCAAGATCACTATCGCATAAGCTTCACATGTTAATTTTAAAATATGAGTAATACTCACTATGAATTGGCTGGTAAAATTTTATTGATGTTGCAATATTCCTCTTATTTTTCTTGAAAAGAAACTTCTTCGTCATTCTCTTTTCTCTAATACTTAAAATGATAACCATTTCATTCTTGTTACTTTCCATTTATCCTGTAGAAACAGCAAACAATAATGACAAAGAACCTGAAAGGAAAAATTAACTAACTAAACTTCTTCTAGAATCCATTTGTATAACATGAAATTTTATAATTAAGGACTTCGTTCAATTTCCATGCATTATAGTTATGATTGAAATATTCTCCTCAGACGGTTTCTATTCAACACTAATAATTAAAATTCTATGTAATGATGAATTAAATTACATTAATTAAAATAGATGAAAAAATTTGGTATTCTAAATAAAAGATTAGCTAATATTTCTTATTAGATAAGATTACTTTATTTTATTTTTACAAACGAGTTTGAAGAGATTAATTTTTTATCTGGAAAATCTCTGCAATATAAGTAAATATTATTAAAAATGAGAAGATTATCCTTAAAATGGAATTACAATTTGTGGAAAAATGTTGTATAAAGATAAGCATTTATATTACACACTTGTAGTAGCAGTTTGTAATAATAAATTAGTGTAACATTAACCAGACTGCAGAGTTTCCTAATCAGTTAATTCATTTAATTCACAACAGAGCACTTTTAACTTATAATGCTTTATGTAGGATTAACTAAGCATGATTTAAGACATAACTCAAAATTACTTTGTTTACTTTGATCACAAATAACAAAAATTTTTATACCCTAAAACGTCATCTAAGGAACCAACTCCTGAAATTCAAATTAATCTAAAAATACTAGAAAGCTTTATCCTTAGATCTACATTACTGTTATGAAGGTATTATTACATATATGATTTGTAATATACAGCGATATTTCTATAAACATAGAACATGAAACTAATTTTAACATGAGTGATAACAGTATTATAGCTCTGAAATTATTATAACAATTAACAATACATACATTGAGAGTAATAGTCAAAAAAGAATTTTATCGTTACGGGTATTTTTAATCAGGGAGTACAAATAATACAGGAGATCAAAAGTTTTAAGAAATAATGTGTAGTGCATCAGCAGAATTATTCCATATGAGGAACAGTTTAAAAGTCTACTGGAATTGCATGAAACAAACGAAATTTAATTGTTTTATTGATAAAAGCGAAAAGAATGTTAAAAACTTTTCATTGATATAAATATTCATTGATAAAAGTATCGAAACGCGCATTTAAACTAATTTGTTCTTATGAAGTAGTGCTCCTTAAACATCGATAGTTCAACTCTCGATAATGCAGTTGATAATTTTCCCAAACTATCGACTGAACTATAAATAGTTTCGATACTATCGATCGTTCCCCGACAATATTATCGCTAGGCGTTCTTCCAGTCGATAGTTTCAAAACTATCGATAGATGTTCTTCCAGTTGATATTTTAGAAACTATCGATAGTTACAATCGATTGTTTCAGTCGATAGTTTTAAAACTATCGATAGTACCGATAGTTCCTGTCGACTGTTTTAAAACTATCGACTGAAAATGCGCCTCTCGATAATATTGCCCGGGAAAAATCTATCGATTGTTTCAGACGATAGTTCCGAAATCCCGATACTATCGACTTGGCTTCGATAGTCTATCGATATTTAAGGAACACTATTATGAAGAGGGGCATCGAACATCGTGCACAATATGGCGGTGACATTGGGTTTCTATTTCCAAAGGTGGAAATCATATTGACTCCGGAGTCTGATATCAAACTCCGGAGTCTGATATCAAACTCCGGAGTCCGATATCTGGTACTCCTTACCCGTGTGCATAGACATATTTACAAATGTTCTACCACTTTTTTAAAACAAACGATTTCAATTTAAAATTTAATTTTTAAAAATTAACAACGCCGTCTCTGAACATCGATATATTCTTTAACTAAAAGCCTAAATTTTTATATTCTGGCTGGTAACCGCAAATTCAGATAGAACATATTTATAGTAGAAGCATAGCTGTGCTTGTGATAATTCTTTGATGAATTAAGTACTGCGAGGTTAGTCTTCGCCAACAACCAAATGCAGATTTTATTAACTTCGTGTGCACTAAATTTATTAAGTGCGTCTTGCTCACAAAACAAAAAGGAAAAGTTGTCGGGTCGATTGATTACTTCCTTTTTCATGATGCATGTGAATATAATTTGGGCTTTAGTTTTTAAAGAAATATAACTTTGACAATTGCTGATATAAATCTTAACGTGGCGAGCCTTTCAAAATTATATATGACTGTGGAAAGTGTCTGCAAAAAAATTTTGTGAATTGACAACATGAGACATTATTTCGTATTATTCCCTGGACGTGGATGAAATCAGAATGAAAATTATAGAAGATGCATAATTATTCCGTCAAATGGTTTAAGGATTTGAAAGATACTATATCATTATTATTATTAATAATGTATTATTATGGCCATATTATTAATATTAATTACCACATTATTCATATTATTAATGTAATACCTGACAAAGCATTTTATATATAAATAATTTTTCCTTCTTTTAGTTTTTTTTCCACGAAATAATCTCCCTTCCTGAAAGTAACTGCAATATTAAACGAAATTAATACCTATTTTCTGGAACCAATTAATCATCACAATTTTGGTGCGAATAACGAGTTCCTTTTAGGAAAATTGGTGTCGGTATTTTTTATCATGGTGGAAATTTATTTAATATTGGAGAAATATAAATAATGTAACCTTTTGATTTTCATTTCCCCCTTTTTATTGTATTTTCACAATTTTTCACAATGTTTCACCAACTTATTTGATAGCCAACGAATGTGTAAGCTTTGTTTTCAGAAAATATAGAATAAAGTAATGGAGATTTTGATTGATTTATAAATCTAAAATGAAAAACTTTTATTTTTTACAAAATTACTGTGAAGACTACTGGGACTAGTATGCCCAAGTGACTGTGGCGGATGGGACTTACATGTACCCGTCCTAAACCTGGAGATATATTTTTCTATAAATAAAACACCTTAGTTTTGGCACTCTAGTGCGATCTACTCACAATCAAGCTACCAAAATTGTCGTGGCATTGAAAAAAAACTAGTGGAGAATGAGTTAAGACAAAGAACTCGAAATAACTAAATAAAATTTGTGGATATATTTTTAATTTACATTTAATTTCATTTTTATAATAGCATTAAGTTCAAAACCACAACAAATGTAAACTGCATTCAAATTATATCGCGTTGACTTATGTTGGTAGCTGGTAATTTCCCATCGTGATAATCACTGATTCTAGAGAAGACAAGTTCAATGCTGTCTTTCAGCTCGTTTCGGAGAGCTGAAGTTATTTTAAATTAGACCCAAATTAATACAGATTTTACCTCATATCTGTAGATGCAGCAAACTTACTGCGTTGTTTGTTCTAATATACGCATAAGTTAAGAAAACTGTTTTTATTAGCTCTGCGTTTTTAAATGTATTATGTGTTTTATTGTTTTAATCCTGAAAATTTGTGGAAACAAAATTCTATGATTTTTTCTCGCTTTGATCGCTTATGTTTTGTATGCATTATTTTTGCATACATCCGAGGGTACGCGTATAACAGGTTCGGAACCTCTGCTGAAAAACAGAAGTATGGAGGTTTCTGAGCAATTAGAAATTATTCCTTAGCAAAAATTTTTATAAAAATGTAATTATTTTTAGGCAGCAAAACGTTCTTCTTCCGCGAGTAAGTATGTATTTAGTCCATCATTTAAAGATTATTCCACTCCCCTCAAATAGCGTGGTGGCATTCCCTTTTCAACCTATATATTTAAATAGGTCATTCACGGTAACCACAAATTCTACCGCAGTGGGTCACTTCGATACCCTGCTGTACTTAATTCTCACCGCCCCCCCTCAATTTCTAGGATTTCCTCTACCGCTAGTCTACATCGGTTTCATTTGAACATTTTTTCAGCACTTGAAATCCAAATGTCGTGCTCGGAGTTCAAGAGAGGTTCAAAATCGAAACTTCGACCATAATACGCCAATTCTCATCGGATTTTCGCACTAAAGACTGGTTTTGGTGCGGAACGGAGTCCTTGTGAATGTCGAGCTTAAGTGTTTTTTATTATTTGTGATAAATTTAAATATATTTGAAATATACTCGGGAAGTATAATATTTGGGTCCAAATCGAAATATTACTGTCCGGTAGCAAAATTTTGATAGAAGATTTGGAATTCATTGTCTTAGTGAGTGAATTGGGAATTTTTAGTGTATTGGTCGCGAGAAAAATAAACTATCACAAAATAATCCAAAAGATATTAATATGTGCCAAAAAACTGTTTCCGTCTGTACTGGTAGTTGTACTCAAGTTCACTTAAAAGTTTCTGAAATGCACTGCCATTGCATTTCATGAGGTTTGTGATTTAAATGTTTCTTTTCAAACTCTTATGTCTTTTTTATATATTTTAATTCTTATTTATTTATGTGTATGGTAAGAACAGAAATACACAGGAAATTTTGCTTTTAAAAATTATAAATCTTTCTAGAATATTTGGAAAATGTAAACAATATTGGATATCAAAATATTTTTCTATCAAGAGTAGGTATGTAATATATCATTTTTTTCCCTGTATTTGCCAGCAACGGTGGACACTTAATCGATCGTCTCAGTGTGTATCGGAACAGTAATTACTTTTATTAATTCTTCAGCTTAGGGATATGAAGTTTTTAGCAAGCGCATTTATTTGTGTTCTACAGACAAGAATATAAATCTGATTCAGAAAATGTTCACGTGTCCACAAGTTTTTATATCAACATTAACAAAGATGTAAAATAACGAGCCGTCCACCCAATAAACGGGTGGACGGCTCGTTATAATCAGGATTCTCTAAGCGTGTGTTATTCAGAAAAGCAGTTATATGCTATGAATGTTGCTCTATTTGTGAATAGTGAACTTGTTATATAATACAAGAGTGATTACTTAACTTTCTTGAATCTATCCAACTCAATATTACAACTATCAACTGTTGTGGTTATGGGTACCAGAAGAATCGGGTGGAGTCATGTCGTGTCTCCTAATATTCAGAAACTGGTAAATCCATGTGTGCTTTAGCAGTGAATTACTGGCTTCGGTTGGACTACTTAATGGATTTTTTTCCCTTTTAAAACTCAATTTCCCTAAAAAAAGCAACTTCTCTCCCATATACTGAAGCCAATACTGGGATTTTTACCTCAGATTACCCAGGTTGTCTGAGGTAGCTTTGACTAACAAAAGCTGTCACGCATTCCCCTTAACACAAGTTCGTGGTTCATTCTCTTGAATCAATTTTTAGTCAATTCCTGATGGATTAGAATACTGAAATTTTGTATAACTGAGTGTTCTCGACGACAACACGCTTTTTTTTATTATATAGTAGATTCTCGATTATCTGAAAGCATATAAACCGGGAAGTGGACTATCAGGGAGATTATCGACATGGACATGAAATAATAAATAACGTTACCAGGATAGTGCAAAACGAACCAAGCCCCTAGAAGAAGAAGGCTTCACCATACACACCGATCGGAGAGGAGTGCAAGTCACAGTTCTGCGTGAACATACATCGAAGCTCTTTCTGATTACTAAGAACAACAGTTGCCCTGGTCACTAACACACACTAAGAGGAATACTATGCAAGCCGTGATCGGTTCACTTTTTACGGCGAGGATATCGGACGTCTTAGCACAGTTATTGTAAAAATTTGGTTATGGTTGAGGTTAACTGATTTTCTTCTGTCGTTTTAGCTTAAAAGAGCAGAGAATAAAATAAATTTGCCTTGGAAGAATTCTTTTTCTTGCTATTGTAGGCGAATTGTATTGACGAATTCATCATCCAAATGAAAATAACAATGAAAATTAGGAAAGTGCAAAGTGTTTTCATAACATTTAGAGAGAATCCAGAAAGCAAATTATCTAGATTTATTAATAAAGAAAACGTTTCTCTTCAACATCAACTCTCTGATCATCCAAATAAATGCAAGAAACCTGAGCGTCATAAAACAAATTACTTCCTCTTTTTCCTAAACAGATTTCAAAACTTTCTTCAATTCATCCATTTGCACGTTGAATCCGTTTTCTTTCATTTTTTTCATGAAATTTTACAGCACGGTTGAGATTCATATTTAAGATATCGAAAAGAAGGATCAATCTAAATCACACTCGTTATTTTACGTTCTTAAAGTGAAATGACGTCTTCATTTATTATGTAGTTTGCAAATACCTATAGCTAAATAACACATTTCAGTCAGCCACACAGAGGATCGTATATATCGATACTAAGAAGATAGTAACTGCGGTGAAAAATTGATCATGAGATATCTACGCAGCTCCATTCGGTGAAAGGCTACTGAAAAGACATTATAGAAAGACGAGTTTACTGTTTCATTATAATCAGTAATAAATTAAATAAGAGATAACTTTTTAAATATTATACAGATTCTTTCACTTTCGTAATATAATGGTTATTTTTACTTCCTATTTTAAAAATCATTTAAAATATAAAACAAAAGTTTCTTCCATCAAATATCCAGTAATGTTTAAGTTACCTGAATCATATTAAATAAGCATAATATATTTATTTTAAAATGGTAGTACAAATCACTATGTGTTTGTCTATAATATTTTATAAATGTTGCAATACTCCTCCATTGTATTCTTTTATTTAATATTTAAACTATTACAACTATTCGTTAACCATTTCATTCTTTTTACTTTCCAGTTGTCCTGTAGAAACTTCAGCTAATAATGACAAAGTACCTGAAACGGAGAAACAAAATTCTACTAGAATCCATTTATATAACATGAATTTTTAGAAGTATAAACACTGCTCAATTGTCACGCATAATTATTGGAATATTCACCTCAGTCAGTTTCTAATCAATCCCTCATAATTAGATTTGTAAAAAACTAACAATTAAATTAACTTTTTGTGTCAAGTTGCATTAATAAAAATATATAAAAATATTTTGATATTCTAAATAAAATATTAGCTAAGATGCGTATTAGATAAGCTTCCTTCATTTTATTTATACAAACGGGTATAAAAAGTTTAATTTTTATCTAGAAAATCTCTGCATTATAAGTAAATATTAATAAAAATGAGAAGATTATCCTTAAAATGGAATTAAAATTTGTGGAAAAGTGTTATATAAAGATAAGCATTTATATTACGCACTTATAGCAGCAGTTTGTAATAATAAATTAGAGTAACATTAACCAGACTGGCAGAGATTCTTAATCAGTTCTTTCATTTAATTGTATTTCACAACAGGTCATTTTTAACTAATATACCTTTATGTAGGATATAAGTACGTATGCTTAAAACATTTCTCAAAATTAATTTGTTTACTTTGAGCACAAATAACAACAATTTGCATGCGGTAACAAACCAACTCCTCAAAATCAAATTAATCTTGTGGTTTGTAGCTTGTGTGAAATCTCATATTGCAGTCAACACATGAATCATACAAATACATGATGTTATTTTCCACTACTAATATGTATCCAACTAGCTTGTGCAGGACTCCGAATGACTAACGCATATTATAAACAAACTAAACTTTAATAAAACATAACAAAAGATTTGGAATAAAGTTAAAGCAAATAAGCGAACTCAGATATCGATAATGCATTGATGAGTTAAAAAGAGAGTTCTAAAGATGACGCACAAAACCTTTTCATATTACTCCTGTTTTTATGCAGGCCCGATATGAAAAGTGCTCGCAGAAATGAAGCGCTGTTGTCACAATCTAAAAATGCTAGAAATCTTGACCGTAAGATCTGTAATAATAGTTATGAAGGTATCATTACATATATAATTTTTAATATAGAGCGATATTTCTATAAACATTGGATATAAATCTAATTTTAACACTACGGATAAAAGAATTATAGCTCTGAAATTATTACAAGAATTAACAATACATATTTTGACACTAAAAGTCAAAGAAAAATTGATATCTTTTAAGATTATTTTTTCGGTGATAAAATACAGGACTGCAAAAATTTAAAGGGATAGTGTATAAAGAGTCAGCAGAATTATTCCATACGATGAGAAATTTAAAAGTCTGCGGTAATTGCGTGAAACAAACGAAACTTCATTATTTTATCAATAAAAGCGAAAATATATGTTAAAAACTTTTCATTATTATAAATCTTCTTTGATACAAGTGCGGGACCTCGCATTTAAACTAATTGTTCTTATGAAGAGGGACATGAAAAATCGTGCACAATATGGCTGCGAAATTGGGTTTCCATTTCAAAAGGCCGAAATCAAATTGTCTTATCAAACTCCGGAGTCAGACTACTGGTACTCCTACCCGTGTGCACATAAGTGTTTTGAAATTACTTCTACCACTATTTTAAAACCACAAAATTCTATTTAAAGCTTTATTTTTAACACAGCTGAGGAGGTGTTTATTTTTTAATGTTTCTCTAAATTAAAGCCTGAAATTTTATAATCGGGCTGATAGATGCAGATACACCAACTTTATAGTAGCAACAAGGCTGTGCTTCAGTGATGAATTAACCCTTCAAGTCCCAGTGTTTTCTTTAAGAAACATACCCAATTTTGAGTTCTAAAATCTTGAGAATAAGACTGAAGCATTAATGCCTGTTGTTACCAATAGGATACATGTTGACAATGTTATGAAATCAATTTACAACGTATAGATGGAAGCCTAAATGCTGATAAAAAATAAATTGATGTGTTTTACTTCAGGCTGAATCTTTTGATCTTTGTTTGTACGCTTCACAATACCATATTTTATTCTACAATGTTGAAGGAAATTCCTTATCCGTTTTATTATTTATTGAAATTCATCCATGTTTGACGTTATAAAATTTCAACAAGGAAATTTTTTTCTGAAATAAATCGCAGTGTTGTCTTCTGATAACAAACTGAATTTTAGGCATAAAACATACTTGAAACAAAATACGATTTTTAAAGTATTTTTCAAATGTTTTATAAAAGAAATGAAAGTCAAAAAACATTTTAAAATCAATTTTTTAAAAATCTGGCTCTTAGGATTAAGCAGTGCGTTTTCTACGGATATTCAGGTTAGTCTCCGTTTGACTTCGCCAACTGCTGAACGCAGAAGTTTTTAACTTCGTGTGCTCTTAATATATTGCGTGCGTCTTGCTCACAAAACAAAAAGGAAAATTTGTCGGGTAGATTGATTACTTTCTTTTTCATGATGTATGGGAATATAATTAAGGCGTTATTTTTTATAGAAAAAAGCTTGAAAAATTCCGATATAAATAGAAATGTGGCAAGATATTTAAAATTATATACCTCTGAAAAATGCGTACAAATATTTTTCTCAATTGACTAAATGAGATATTCTTTCGTATTCTGATCTCGGCATGGAGGAAATCAGAAAGAAAACTAAAATTTGAATAATCATTCCGTCAAATGGTTTAAAGTTTTAAAAGGTTTTATATAATTATTGATTTTATTCTCTAAAATGAATTCCGAAGGCATGACAAAGCATGTTATGTACAACTAAATTATCCTTCTTTTAGTTTTTCCTACGATTTTGCATGGAATAATGAGTTTCGGTTAAGGAGGATGAGTTGAGATAGAACTTTCTTTATGGTGGATGCTATGCGCTTAGAACAACTACATCACCAATCTGAAACTGGAGGGTCCTGGTTTGAAGAGTTTGGATACCGATCTTGGAGAAGTGGCTTCCTGCGCCTTGTTCTAGATTGAGCTTCTTCGTGGGGGCCATTCGTTTATGCCGTGAGACCTAGATCAGTACTGGGAGTGACTTTCAATATGGCACTTTTCATGACATTTTTATCAGGTTCAAATCTAAGGTTAAAACTTGTGAGACCCTTATTGATAATTTTGTATAATTTCGAATTTTAAAAATTTAGCTAGGGAATTTTTATTAAAAATTTTGTTACTTTACAGTTATGCTTGCTGTACCGTAAAGATATTCGTTGTTGATTGTGAGTTTGACACCCTTAATCTCCACGTTTGAAACCTCCCTGTGTCCGATAAACACAATTTTAGAATTATGTCTGTCCGTCTATCTGAGAACATGATAACTCAGAAACGATTCCAGCTATAGAGATAAAATTTTGCATGCTGTCTTTAAACCATATTTATGGATTTCAATGAAATTTACACGAAATCCGACCATGGAAAGTCTGCCTGCCTATCCGTGTTCACATGAACACGCTATCTCAAAAACCTAAATAGCTAGATGAATAAAAATTGAATGTTACTAGAATTATAGATCTGTATGAAATATTGGATCTAATCCGGCAAAGACATGACCGTCCGTCGGTCTGAATATTCTTGTGTATATGAACGCGATAACTTTAAAACGCGATGAATTGGATAAATAAAACTTTGCATGTCATCTTCTAATACTTTTTGTAGATCTGTATCAAATTTTGGTCTCAATCCCACGTACAAAAGGCGTTTAAAGTTTATTTCTTCATCATACAATGATATACAACACGCGTCATGTTGTATACTTGCTACCTATTCCTAATGTTACGGTTCGTGGATTGAATGAACTTTAATCAAGACGGCATAAACGATACGAGTGCTCTGCTCCAAGCAAATAGAGTGGTGGCAAAACACGCTACTTCATTTTTCCTTCCTCCCCTTCAAAACGTGAACCCCTGTCTGCTCCGATTTCCTGTAGTACGTGAGAAACGTGAACCCCCGCCTGCTCCGATTTCCTGTAGTACGTGAGAAACGTGAACCCCCGCCTGCTCCGATTTCCTCTAATACGTGAGAGCCCCTCCTCCACTCGCATTTCAGCAACTATGACCCGACAATCCAAACAGATTTTAAGAAAAGACGCAGATTTGCAACGGATTTTCACATTGACAACCGTTTTTAGTGGAGTGGAGTTCTCGTAAATACCTAGGTTATAACAGCGGTTTACATCTTTCTCCCGTAGCCCTTTATTACTCTTTTTATTTTCGAGTACCCTCTACTGTCACATGGTCATCACCACCACTAGTTGTTTTTAATAAAGTAAAGGAGTAGCGTGAGGGTAGGCTTAACCCTCTCGCTACTAACAGAACGCACATGTTTCTAATGAACTTTAAAAAACACTTTTATGATAGAAATGTTTCTTGGGTTAGTGGACATCAGTCCTACCAAGTTTTGAGAAGGAGTTTTCATTGACAGAACATGATGATGATGACATTACCGAAGGTTGCCTCATTGCGGTTTTTTCCACAATGCTCCTTCAGCTTATTTGATAGACAACGAGTGTGTAAGATTTGTTTTCAGAAAATATAGAGTGAAACTCAATAAAATTTTGATTGATTTATAAATCTAATTTACAAAACTTTCATTTTTTCTTTACAAAATTACTGCTTAAAGACTACTGGAAAATGTATACCACAGTGACAACTACGGATGAGATTTATAAACTAGACTACGGTCCTAAACCAGGAGTTGTAAAATAACGAGCAGTCCACCCCATAAACATCAGATTCTCTAAGCGTGCGTTATTCAGACTAGGCTGTTATATGCTATGAATGTTGCTCTATGTGTGAACGTTGAAGTTTTTAAATGCTATATGAGTGGTTGCTTTTCTTCTCTGAATCTATCTAACTCATTAGTTAACCGTTGTGGTTATGGGTACCAAAAGAATCAGGTGGAGTCATGCTATGTATCCTATTATTCAAAAATTAGTAGACCCATGTATACTTTAGCGGTGAATTACTTGCTTCGGTCGGACTATTTGGTACTCAGACTTTTACCTCAGATGATACGCATGTAAATCTCTGCATTCTAAGTAAATATTAACCCCTTCGGTACATTTGACGAGTGAGACTCGTCATCTGCTTACTTGGGCGAAGTTACGGTGGACGAGTCTGACTCGTCATCTGAATTTAAGAAGCAGGCGTTGATGTTTGCGGCAACCCTGCCAGCGGTACCTTTGCATTTACCGACATGTTTTGAAAAATACCACACGGTACAAAATTATTAGACTTTAAGTTGGTTCTTGTTCTACATAAATATTTATATTTTGTTTCATTTATATATTTATTTATATTTTGCAACTAAAATGCTGTTTCAAAAATATATTTATATCACCAATATAAGTATATTCCAAATAAAATGTATTACTTTTACATATTAATCCATATAGCGTCAAATTAAATCCGTCCTATGGGCATAAAAATCTTCAAAGAATTCGGTACTCAAAGGGTTAATAAAAATTAGAAGATTCTCCTTTGAATGGAAACATGCTATATAAAAATACCGATTTATATTACATACTTTTAGTAGCTGTTTGTAAGAATAAATTGTTGTAACATTAACCAGAAAACAGAGGTTCTTAATTAGTTCTTTCATTTAATTGCATTTCACAACAGGCCATTTTTTAACTTAGAAAGCTTAATGTAGGATATAATTACTTATACAGTAGAAGTCCATTAGTCCGGCATCCAACAGTCCGGAATGCCCGATAGTCCGGCATCGCTCTTTGGTTTTCGGTTTTCACCAAAAGTGTGTCTTTAAAGCAAATAAAAACGCTCGAGAGCTATTCGGAAGTTTTCGGGGTAGTTCGGGATCATCCGGAAGCGCTCGGTATTGTTCGGAAACAATTACGTAGTTAGCGGCCGGCTAGGCTCAGCTGTCACAACAAATTCAGGTGCAGTGCAGCTCCTTTAATCAATCACGAAGCGTCTTCGCCATTTTTTTGTGCGTTGTTGTTTTGTGTTCTTTCACATCGCAGTAAACGTAACTTTTGAAACTGTTTATAAAAAAAGTGAGTTATGTTCTAACTGTACAGTGACCATGTTTTCAAAACCTAAGCCTTCGAGTTCAAAAGGAGAGAAACGAAAACATGTAACGCTGACTCTCAATCAGAAACTAGAAATCATCAAACGGCTAGAAAAAGGCGAGAATAGAAATATTTTAATGAATGAGTTTAATATTGGCTCATCAACTATTTATGACATTAAAAAACAAAAAGATGAACTAATGAAGTTTGCTTCTCAATCGGTAACAACTGAAATATTGGCTTCTAGACAGACATTAAAAAAACTAAAACTGGAACAGCTAGATAGTGTATTGTTCAAATGGTTTAGTGCAGTACGTTCTGAAGGAAAGCCGGTAACAGGGCCAATGATTGTTGAAAAGGCAAAGAAATTCGGCCAAGATTTAGGAGTTGCTGAAAGTGAATGTAATTATTCTGATGGTTGGCTCAGAAACTTTAAGTTTCGGCATGGAATTCGAAGACTTGATGTAACTGGAGAAACACTTTCAGCAAACCAAAATTCTGCAGAAAAATACAAAGACGAGTTTGAGAAAATCGTGGCTGATAATGATTTAACACCTGAACAATTTACAATGCTGATGGAACAGGGCTATTGTGGCGATGTTTACCAACATCTACACTAGCTGGGGGAGGAGAAAAAGCAGCCAAGGGTTTTAAAAAAAACAAAGACAGATTAACCGTTTTGCTATGTGCTAATGCGTCTGGAAACCACCGAGTGACCCCTTTTGTGATAGGTAAATCTGCAAAACCCAGGGCTTTTAAGAATGTTACACACTTGCCCGTCCAATACAAAGCTCAATCAAATGCGTGGATGACTGCCGCCCTCTTTAAAGACTGGTTTTTTCACCACTTTGTGCCTGAGGTCAAGGAATCCTTCAAAAGCCTTGGTCTACCAGAAGATACTAAAGCCATCCTTCTTTTGGACAATTGCAAAGCCCACCCGCCAGTAGATGAGTTAGTTTCTGGAAATATTGTTGCTACTCTGCTCCCACCTAACGTAACATCTTTGATTCAACCTATGGACCAGGGGGTTATTCAAAATTTTAAATGCTTTTATAGAAGGTCTTTTATTCAAGGCCTGTTAAATGCCGACTGTGACGTGACTGATTTTCAAAAAAGTTTACAGTAAAAGATGCCGTCTATACTATTGCACTGACTTGGAACCAGGTAAAAAATACAACACTCCAAAAATGCTGGAGAAAACTTTGGCCAGCTGCAAACCCTGTATCTGACCTAACTCTACAGATTGATGAGGAAGAAAACCATCAAGACGCTCTGACCAAAGTTTTGGGTGTCGTTAGAAGTGCTGACAATCCCTTGAAAACCCTGCCTGAAAATGAGGTAGAGGAGTGGCTTCTAATCGACGAGAATGAGCCTGTTGAACAAGAACTAACCGATGAGGACATTATCAACATTGTAGTAAACCCTCAGCCTACTCAAAATCTTGAAGAAAGTGACTCAGATGCCGAAACGGAAGAAAAAGGAAAAAAACAGCTGGGCAGAAGCTGCAGAATCACTAAATAAGTTTATCTCTTTTGCTGAGGCTAGTACTAGCTACAGTGCTTCAGAAATTATTGATTTCCATATCATTAGAAATAAATTTTATACTAAACGCCAAAAGTCAAGAAAACAAAAAGACATTCGTGACTTTTTTAAATCTAAGTGAAATATGTTTTACAGTACGTGTACATACATTATATGAAATGTAAAATAAACTTTGTTGTATGTACATACATATTTGCATACTGTATTTGTAGTTTAATTATTAACCTAATTGTTCTTATAATTACCGCCCGATAGACCGGAATTTTCGGTAGTCCGGCACCGAGCCGGTCCCGAACGTGCCGGATTATCGGACTTCTACTGTACTTAATAATCATCTCAAAATTATTTTGTTAAATATAAGCACAAAGAGCAGCAATTTTCATTCTGTAAAATGTCATCTAATAAACCAACTCCTCAAAATCAAATTAATCTAGAAATGCTAGAAAACTTTATCCTAAGAACTACAATATATTTGAGGAGGTATTATTACATATATAATTTATAATACGACGCGATATTTCTTTAAACATAGAATATGGATTTAAGGGTCAATTCTGGGATAAAGGAAATATAGCTCTGAAATTGTATTAAAATATTTTCATTAATGTAAATTTTTTTATACAAGTGTGGAAATGCGCATTTTAAACTAATTTCGTCTAGTGAAGAGTGACGTCGGGTACGACAAGGCGGCAACGTTTGTGATTCCATTTAAAAAAGCAGAAATAAATTGGCTTACCAAACTCCTGAGTCAGACTTCTGGCACTCTTTACCCGTATGCATAGTAGTGACTATCAATACTATCGAAGCCAAGTCGATTGTATCGGGTTTTCGGAACTATCGATTGAAATAATCAATAGTATTGACTTTCTCAGAACTATCGATAGTTTTCTCCCGGGATATACTATCGATTGGCGCATTTTCAGTCGATAGTTTTAAAAATATCGACTGGAACTATTGATAGTTTCAAAACTATCGACTGAAATATTCGACTGGAACTATCAATGGTTTCTAAACTATCGACTGAAAATGCGCCTATCGATAGTATTGACAGGGAGAAAACTATCGATTGTTTTGAAACTATTGATAGTTTAGTTTGGTAAAAATATTAACTGCTGCTATCGATGTTTAAGGAACCAGTGCATAGACTTGTTTACAAAAGTTCTGCCACTATTTTAAAACAATTTTTTATTTAAGAGTTCGTATATCGTTTCGGCACTCATGTAAACCTGTAATATTTGTTGTAGCTTAAAGCCTAAACTACCTTAAAAATCTAGAAGCCTGGCTTGTGAGAAAGAAAATTAAACTAAATGTTGACAAGACAGATGCAATTCTCCTTAACAAAAAAAAAATGACGACTGACCAAAAGTGAAGGTCTATGGCACCCCAATCGAATGGAAGAAAGAAGTGAAACATTTGGGAGTTGTTCTGGATAAGCAACTGAACTTCCGAGCCCATACTAGCCAGATCAAGGAAAAATATAACAAAGCATTCCGAGCCCAATACTCTTTAATCTGTAAGAACTCTAGTCTTAATCTCAACAACAAGGTACTGATCTATTTAGCGTATCTCAGACTAATTCTCACTTACGCGAGTCCCATTCGGACCTGCACTGCCAAAAGTAACTTACGAAGCATTCAGGTGCTTGGAAACAAAACCCTAAGAATGATTGCAAACGCCAGGTGGTACCATCGAAATATTGATATACGAAATGCATTAAATGTCCCCTCCCTTCAGCAGTGCATTCAAAAACTTTCTAAAAATTTTCTATGGAAAACTGCCGGATATCAATAACCCCCCAATAGCCAAAATTCCTGTTTATGATCATAATGATAAACAGAATCGTAAGAGACCAAGAATGACTATCTCACTCTGAGTTCCCCCCGCACTCTTGTGCATTCCTTTCTTTAACCTTTTTCTGCCTTAGATAATTTTTCACAACTTTCTATAATCTCCTATTATATTCTTTTAAAATTATTATTATTTTAAATATTTTTGCATTTATGTAGTTTGTAATTTTTTACTGATTTAATTTATTCTTAAATTTGATCTTCCTCACACTGGTTTATGCATTTTGATTATCAGGTCCAGTTTTCATTTCCACTTAAGCTCTAATGTATTAGATTTTCAGATGGTGAGGCCTGCGGCCCCAAGGAGCTGAAACTACCACAAAGTTAAAAACTTAAAGCCTTAAATTTTATATTTGGACTGGTAAATGCAAATACAGATTTGCCCAATTTTTTTCGAATGTTTATTTCATCACTTTGCAAGCATGGTTAAGCTTATATCACACGGAGACCTATCGTACACTGTTTCCGTCAGAGTGAGCGCAATACCACTTTCCAAAACAGTTTGTACTAAGTGACGCATTGAGACAACCGGTCAGACAGGATTTCAGTCATCGTTGGGAAGATCTAAGTCACCTTCAAAGTCACACCCGATTGGTTTGAATTATCGCTGCTGACGATTTTCCGTCAGCTTCGTGTGCATTTTCAAGCCGGTTGAATACAGCCCACGATTTCAGTCATCTTGTCTGACCGGTCACGTGCTGCAATGTTTTTGGTGAGTTTCAATGCGCTCATGCTGACGAAGACAGCTTACGATAGCTCTCCGTGTGATATACGCTTTAGCCTATCAGAATGCTCCACGTTTATTTTGCAAATTTAAATAGTATTTTTTTAATATGTACACGCTTCAGTTAACATGGAGCCTCAATAATATTGTAATATACCTAATGTAGGGGATGGGGACTGTTTATTTAAAGCGATATAATTCTACGTTTATGGATCCGAAAACTTTTATGCTGAAATTCGTAAAAAATTGCACAAAATATTAGAACTTAAATTAGGGGTTTTTGCGCTTTATAGGCTGTTTCACTAATCTATATGCAGTAATTAAACTTAAAAACTAAATGGCCGGAATAATTTATACGTAATTTGTAATCCAGTGTGAAATTTGTGTTAATTTCTAGATTATGAGGATTAAGCTTTAATGTGCAATAAATATTTTTTGAATTTTACATGTATCAGCTCAACAAATTTTTGATCAATCCTTTATGTTTAATTAATTCAACAAAATGAAAAATAGCATCAGCATTTAGAAAATTTGTTATTTTTTATTTCATCTTTGTAGTTCATTTTCACGCTGCATTTCAGGATTCTTTCTTGAATCAGAGAGATATGATTCAGAAGGTAGGATAGAAGGTAATTTAGGAAAAGTGCACGGAATGGTTTTCGGCTTCAATTTAAATACCTTACGAGGTTTAACTTCTGTGCTACCATCCAGTAGAGTAGGGGTATCTACCTTAATTATATCAGCATTTTTGCAGTGAATGATACAGTCAAGTGATCTCACAGTGGATATAATATCTTTTCTAGCTGTTTTTCAGAGAAATTGGTTTTTTAGGACTGCCTCAGTGGGGAATTAAAACACTCTTACATTTCCCGTAGTAGGAGGATAATTTTATTTTCAACCTTGTACATAACAGACTAACAGCATCGTTATCTTGAAAGAATAAGAAAAAAAATGTTAGATTTCTTCATTTTTTGCTGAAAACTATATCTACTTTCACCTTTTCGTATTTCTATTATGAGTGTTTAGAATAATAAAGATCTTTCTCGGACACCCTGTAGATTTGATATCAAAAAGTTAAAACCCAGAAAATACAGATACCGTAACTATAAGTGATAATACTATATTTCCTTTTGTGTGTGTGTGCAATCCAGCTGGGAAGTCAAAGAATTTCAACGAAAAAGAGCTCACAAATCATGAGTAGTCATTATGCGAAGAGGAAACAACTGACCAGACATGAAAATCGTCCATCGCTTAATGAAGGAGGGAGTTCCCAACCCATATCCATGATGGAGGCCTCCAAATTTAACCATATTATAAACATTACTTAACTTTTAAAGCAAATTTCATTTATCTAAGTCATTGCGTTTTTGAGTTATCGAATTCACATCCATCAGAATATAAAAACCGACAGACAGTCACTCGATTTGTCGGATTTTGTCCAAAGTATAATACACATCTACGATTCTGTTGATAAAACTATATTCCAGAACAATTGACTTATTTACGGGTCTATTTTCGTACCCCGGTTGGGTTGGGAGCGTTTCGTCTTTCGACCGCGGGACGTTAATGGCTTTTTCTCGACCGAAAGAAGGGGTCTGATTCTCGTACCTCGGTCGTTTCGAATATCTCGCTTTACTCTAGGAAGTGACGTATTTCTGCTGCACGCGCAGCAAATCAAGCGATCGGCATGCGCTATTTTTTGTTTCAGATTCAGTTCGAGTTTTGAATCGCCAAAGGAACTATGGCGAAGCGTACATTTGCTTCCCAATTCGAAATTATGTTGGATTATTTTGAAAAATATCCACAAATCTTAAGTGGGAAAGTTGATCGCATCTTTTCAAAAGACACCAAGGGTAAGAGGTGGGAAGATATAACTTCTGCTCTTATAAGATGCATTATAATGCATCTTTCTTGCTTTCATAAGTCCATTGTTAAAGGGGGGTTAAATCATTTATCTTTTACAAAATATACATTTTTAATAATATTATACATTTATAGAACATAAACTGCAGTCTTTTTTTCAATATATTGATGTAATTCTACCAGTTTTCTAGAGAGGAAAAACTTTTAATAAATAATAAACTTTTTTCCATGCCAATTATTTTAACATGAATAAATCTTATAAATTAATATTACAAACCATTTGTTTATTTTTCCAATTGCATAAGCACATAAAACATGAAAAAAAGTTATTAAATTCAGCAAATTTTCACAACATTAAAAAAATTACATCTTTATCAAGGAACAAGAAATTCTTTTATTGTCAGATTTCTTAATTACTTTGTAAATATTTGACAAATTTCTTAGAATTAAAACCCAAATAAAAAAATTGTAATGATATATACGGAATGAGGAAAGTCATTCCACACTCAGTGTTAAAAAATCTAAAGCAATTGATAAATTCTTCTTCAGACTGGTCAAATGGATTACATTTATCTCGATAAACCCTTTCAAAACACTATTACCGTCTTAGCAGCCTCCATTTTAAACGAAAGTTTGATAAGTTCTGATATCGAAACAACACTTCTCTCTAGCGAATAGCGTTTATGCCAGGTACAGAGCTGGTGAGAAATCGGAGTCCTTTTTTCGACCGAGCGAGATCCCAACCGGTTGGGAAAACGTGTTCGAGAATCGCACTTGTCGTTAACGGGCGGAAAAAGTGACGTTTCCCAACCCAACCGGGGTACGAGAATAGACCTGTTACTGCCTTGCAAATACGCAAAATAGAAACATACAAAGACATCATCGGGCCTATTCTGGTTCCCCCCGGTTGGTTTGGGAGACGTCTCTTTTTCCGCACGTTTACAACGGGAAAAGTGACGTCTCCCAACCCAACCCGGGGTACCAGAATAGACCCCCATATGTTATTTTAATGTTGGGTCAGCTTCATTATGGAGTGTCATCATCTCTAACAACCATATAGGCATGACAGTGATGTTCCATGTTCACAATCACAGTGCTTATAAAATGAGTCAGCAGAAACCCAGATAGCAATTTTAGTTTGCAGCAAGCTTGCCACAAATTTGTCATGACAAGTGTGCAAGCTTGCAGTAAGCTTGCAGCAAGTTAACGAAAGCTCCGAAGTCACCATGAAACGAACTTGCAGCAAGTTTGCCGTGTCAAACTAATTGCAAATTATAGCAAAAACAGAACACGAACACAACCCAGGATAGAACTCGCGACCTCCCGGTTCCGAAGCGGGGACGCTAACCGTTGAGCCAGCTGAACTCTGAGAGGAGAGGATAGATTTCGCTAAAACATCGTTCGATGCGATTCGTATACGATTTATTTTAAACTATTTTCTGGTTTTCATTAATTTTTTGAGTTGAGAATACGATTTGAAGTCAAAGAGAGAGCGATTTTCGCTAATAACTACGTTTTGCTAGTAGAATAAATTATGAAATTAGAGTTCAAAAGTAATTACTTTAAAATGGGACAAAATGTCTAGTTATTATTTTTCAACAAACACCGACTGTTTTTTAGATTTAATTTTGTATATAAACGTTAAAATTTCAAAAAAAAATAAAAAAAGAAAAAGGCGATATAGTTTTCTTTAAAGTGAGAGTGATATATTTAGTAAAAAGATGGAAAATGCTTCAAAAATTTTTTTTATAAAAAAGTTATTTTTTTCACAAATTATCATTGATTTATTGAATTAATAAAAAAGAATTACGGTCTAGGAGATGCTATTAAAAATCGGATGTTTTTTAAAACAGAGACAAAGATAATTATCTCTTTATTGTGCTATCTTTGCAGGAAGCTTGTTTTGCATACTTGCTGCAAGTTTGATTTGCAAAGAGGTGGCGCTACTTGTCACATCGAACTTGCTACAAGTTCGATTCAAGTTTGACGCGTCAAATTTTGCCATGACAAGTCAAAATCAAACTTGCTGCAAACTTACGTGCTATCTGGGAAAGACTATTACTGTGTGAAGGCATTTAGAGGCTTTGAGGTTGGTCACCAACCCTGTCTGACATCTGCTACGAAATATCATCGACATATTTTTCCATCATCTTCTTTCTCATTGCTACGTTGATACTTGATCTAACAAGTCGAAGTTCCATCCAAGTCAAACTGTCTTTTATCAGATTTACGGTAGTGGGGGCTTTTGGTTTAAATAAAACATAACCCCTTCAATCACTCCGGAAGAATTCTGCAGGGTTGCAGGGAGTGAGTTAAGTGTAGCAATACTTTTCGTTAGAGCATTCCAAACATGTCCAATCGGGTTCGAATTCGGAGAACGTTCCCAGATAGCAAAGACAGCTTGTCTAAAAGGTTTTGGAAACCTTGTCGTCAGCAAGGGTAAAGAGTTGTCACAAAGATTTCCATGACAAGGGTTGAACCTGTCGGCAAGGTAGCAGAAAGGTTCGCTAATCAACAAAAAACAAGGTTTTTAGTAAGATTTCCCCAAGCTTTTATTACAAGCTTGTTTCATGCCTTTCAAAAGATTATTAAGACCCTTCCTTCAGCAGACAAAATAGAACCCCCTTCCGAAGCCGTGCTCCTACAGAGGGGCCCAACCCCCCTTCAAAATCGTATTCCTATCAGAGGGGACCAACCCCTTTCTTCTGATGTCATCTTAGTCCCACTTAGAGTTATCTGGAGCGCCAATTATTTAGATCAATTAGGAATCTGAATTAAACAAAGCTTAATTATTACTTTCAATTAATTGATTAATCTAATTTTTAATTGAACTTACTTGTACGATTTCGTTGTAGATTGTGACAAAACTCCAAATTCCCCCGAGTCAGGGATCGAACCCGCGTTCAGAGAGTTGGAAGACAAACGCAATAACCACTATACCGGACGGGGCTACACACGATGGGACAAAGGTGGTTTATAAAAAGCTTTTCTACGTCAATTTTGTGGCAATGGTTTCCGAAATGGTTGGTGCGGAAATGCTTTCGCGGACAGCCTATGGAAAAAGAAAATGCAACCTTCTTTGCTATCTGGGTGCTGGTCAAACTATAAGCTCAATAGTCTTCTCACGGGGGGTAATTCTCCAGAAACCATGCTCTATGTGGTCCAGCATTATCGTCTTGCAGGATGAATGAGTTATCCACTGCACCTGCATAAGGACGAATATCATCTCTATATAACTGAATATCAATGCGGGATGTCTAAGCACTTCCTCCGAGGACGATATACAGGTCAGTGGGTCCATCCAAGATATACTTGCCCACCCTTTGCATACACAATGGACGTGCCAGATACATCTCTTTTAAGGATATAACTGGAAAAATAGTAGGTACCGGTTAAAGGGTTTTAGAGTAACTCTGCAGACAAAAACTGGACTCACCTTTAGAGTGCATAACTCTCTTGATTTTCACTCCAATTAAACCCTTTATTTTGCTAACTATGTATAAGAGGCATGCACACTATTGGACATCTTATATATAAACTCTCCCCCGTGAAGCCTTCTGCCTATAGTTTATATGCATACCATTCTTCCAGTGGCTGCTACAAGAGAAGATCTGATATGTGTTGTTGTAGCCCCTAGCAGTTAGCTATAACAAGCGGTCATCTGCAGCAATTGTTCCTCTAGTTCTCTGATGCACCTTACAGAAGCACATTCTGTTCTTTGAAAAGTATTATAGAACTCAGCAATCATTTCCTGCGGATATCCTAATCTTTGTTACTCGAAATTGTCACAAAGCACAGTTGTTCTGATGAACTCGATACTTGAATGCACACCGGTTCATATTCCAAGCATCAGAATTCTCCAGTCCGACATACCTCAAATTGCAAAAATGCACAACCAATATAATAGGTAACCACTATAGCTGGTAATATATATTATTTAATTGAAATTACCAGCTTCTGATATTTCTATAATGCAAAAAACTGTTGTCATACAAAACCGTTTTTCAAGCTTGTATACTTAATATATATACTTGTACAACTTAATATATATAAACAAAAAGAGAGAAACTTTTGACTTCAAATGCAATAATCCAAATCGTGGCTTCTGGCAACTGAAGCACAAACTTCATTAACCTTCAGTCAGGTGCAATACAAATGCTAACACATTCAGGTGCAACTCAGTCTGCGAGATTAGAACTTAACATTTTGCTTAGGCTTAAGGAAAAGCTTATCAAACTGAACTATTCAGTCACACAAAGCTATGTTTGCATTTTTTAATAATTTTTTTGCATTTCCGTGCAATTTCTACTAACAAAATATCCAGGAATTCAGGATGGAGTTGACGTTTGTTTCCCCATAAGGTTTCTTAGCAATGACAACTGTTATTCATATCCATCAGCGCCTGAAATAAATCAACATTTTTGAAACAATATATTGGAAATAACAGTCAATATCACTGAATTAGGGGCACGGACTTTCACAAGTATTTGAAAAGAAATAGAGAAAAATTTCGGAAATCGAAAATTACAAACGTAATCAAACAGAACTCATCTACCAGATTAACGTATCCCTCACATACTTCAAAAGAGCACGAGAAAAAAACATGACACCTTAGTGCGAGTGGTAGGAGCCAGGACGCTACTAGAGGTCCAACACATTTCTTGGTAAAACCGGCAACTTGGGTACAAAAAAATATGGGTGCTTCATCTCACAGATTAGATGCACCCATCTGAAGGTTACTCCCCATGCCTTTGAAGATCTATGATTATATCTGAAAAGGTAAAGAAACCAATTTCAGATGAAGTACAAAATATAACTTAGCGATTCGAGAGATCACCCATGCCTAACGAAGAGTAAATCAGAGTTCCCACTCCCATCGAGGAAAAAAATTCAAGGACTTTTTAAGAAAATTTCAAGAACCATACAATTACAAATTTTAAGACATAAAATTGCAAATGATACATTGAAATAAAATATTTTCACCATTAAGGTTCAAATGCACCAATACTTTCTTGGTTACAACTTCTAGATGTTTAAGTGGAAGAGAACCAAAGTCCAGGGTTCATACTATATATATATGATAGTAAAATTCAGGAGTACAGTACCGAAAACTCAGGAGATAACGTAAAAAAATCAATCGTAGGGGAGAAGGGGCTAGTGTGGATAATTTTTATAAAATTGGCAAAAAAGTATAAATATCAATTATCCCATCTTTCCTGATTGCAGTGACTTAGCGCATGCGTGGTAGACTCTTTCGGTGCTAAGTAAGGTCAGAAATAAGAATTCCGGATTCCAGCGACTTTCTATCAAAAAAGAAAACGTCCTATTTTTATGCTTTATCATAATTTTATTTTTTGCTCTTCGATTGTAATTTTTCAGGAGACAAAAGAAATATCAGGATAAAAAACAAAATTTTCAGGACCCTTAGAAGAAAAAAAGCAAAATTCAGGAGTTTTTCAGGAGGAGTACAAAGCCTGAAAATCACCCGTTATGCTCATTTTGCAGTTAAAAAGCTAGAACTTGCAGTTCAAACTAGGTTTTGAGATCACAACGCAAGTCCCCTTATTGTTAGCCACTACACGGCTACTCTCAGATTGCTAATTTCACATAAACTACTATAAATTGATTTTAATTTGTTTTGACTTCAAGCATCGCTTTCATATTCCTTTTTCCATAACATATTTCCGAGTTTTATTTTGCTATGTATATGTGTAGAAAAAAAACATGCAAATACAGAGAAAAAAAATCAGATCAATAAATAACTTCAAAAGCAGGATATTTTAGAAGTTGCACCATGTAAAACTGAAATAGGAACAATAAGCCTTACCACCTGTTATGAATCCTGACAATCAACGCAGCACTGATAGAGATAAGTCTCCAAATATAAACTCCAAGTCATAAAAAAAAAGCCTTTTCATTAAATCAACCAAGGTAATTTGGATTCGAGTAATTTCAGACAGAAGGCAGGGAAAACTCTATGAATTTAAATACCATATGTTTAGAAAATAGACTTCATTGCAGAGAGAATCTGTTATGGGTATTTAAAACAAAATTCTATTCAAATATGTCCGTTACTTTGAAAATTCATTAGGATAAATGCAGGACTATTTTACCCGAGGGTGAAATACTCTGTAGTTTTTACTGTATAGTCAAATTAAGCTGCATTTGAATATACAAAGCGAGAAAAGAATGATGATTGACAGTATTCCCATAGGAACACCTCTTTTTTTGGTAGTGGAATTCTCAAGGCAAAATCAAGTCACAAACTGGTTTTCTCTTCTCCCCCCAAAAATAATGGATGGGCATTTTGCTTATTTTTTTCAAGGACTTTTCCAGGGCCCCGAGTAAAGCAAATAAAATTCCAAGGAGTTTTCAAGATCGTGGTAACCCTTCAAATTAATTGAATTTAGCAGATCTCAGAATTCTGTTACTTTTTCATTTTACAAGATTTGGCATGAAAACAAATGATCAAGGAAAAAAAATCACGTACAAGAAATACAAATTCACTTTCAAAAATTTTATTTTAATGCAGCTCATTTTCGTCTGAGAATACAATAAAAAATATTTTACTTGTAAATGAAGTTTGAAATCTTACATAAAATGACAAGAAAAATATAAAGATAATTTAAAATTCAGTATAATCATACAGGTTGTACTGAACCAAAAAAAGAAAAATCAAAGTTGAGTATTTTAGTACATTTCAATCATGCGATTGTTATGTTTCACTATACAATTGGGACATTGCGAGATATCTTTACAGCTTTCTTAGTGCAGCCTGGCAAGTTTTAACTTCTTGCATTACCATAAAATCCATGGGCTCAGCATTAAGTTACCACCCATCAGAAGCCAATATGTCGTAAGAATATCCATTTAACCATAGAATCTATCACAATATCTGAACAAAGAGGTACACATTCATTTGATAAAAAAATACACTTCCAATATTTGTTTTAAAAGACAATAAAAAAACTACATGTGCGTCAGTAATCTACAAAGTCTAATGAGTCAGAAAACGTCAAACTAACAAAATATATTCACAGCATTGAAAATGTCAACTTGTTAAAGATTATAAAGTTCAAAAAGCATTCCTTTGAAATTCAATAACAAATTTTGAAAGGTGGATTATATACACTATTACAAAATTGTGATCTAATAAGCATGATTGAAAATACATTTTTTTTTTTTTCAAAACATGTACAAGAAAACACATAAGACTTTGTTACAATTGTTTATTATTACCGATTTAAAGCGCTACAACAACATACTCCAGGACATTACATTTGAACATTATTTGTGGTAGTATACAACAGCTTTTATTCATTCTGAAGTATGAAGAGTCAAAATGGATGAAAATTCTTTAACAGCATGTTGAACAAAAAGATTGCAATCTCTTTATGCAATTAAAAGTGCTTGGAAATTAAAAATAAAGGGTTTAAAATTAACTCTTTAAAAAATAAATAGTCAATCCAATGCATGGAAAATTGTCTTTTAAACAAAAAGCTTTCCTTAAAAGCTTCAGCACCATAAATACTAGGCAAAATTTTTTAATTTTATTTCATACTTGGCAGGCAACTTAAAAAGCAAAACTTGGAAAAAAACCTAAAGAATACAATTTTACAGCTATACTAAAATCTCGTTAACTTTCTTGAAAAGAAAATACATGATAAATTAATAAAAAGAAATTATACATATAGATTTCCAGTCAACTTCCATGTTCAGTAACACTTGATTGTACATGTCTGCACACACCAGTAACCACGCTGCCATCTTGCCACCAAAAGTACAAATAAAATGTGATTACTTTGAGGGATGTCTGCTTCACCGTTTTTGAACATTTGGAGGAAGTAGATCTGCAAAACACAGAAAAATTCATTTTTAAAGACACAAATGTCTCTTGAATAAAATACTATAAAGTGAATAGACACAAATTAAAAATAACATACAAAATAGTAATAACATAGATAATTCATGTATTTGTGAAAGAGTTGAAGCTGTTTTTGTTAAACTGGGGAAATTGAGATTTCATTTCAAAATTCTGGAAAATTATCGCAGAAAATTAGACATAGTTTGAAATAAGAATATTAAAATGATATACAAAAATAAATGTATATACACTTATTATTAAATCACATAACCTGAAGCAGGAAGTTTTATTAAACTTGTGTTACAAAATAAGTTCGAGAAATCAAAAAGGCTATTAAATTTGCAATCTTTAAAAAGTAATATCTATGTTTAGCTTCCCATTGTTTTTTTTGGGGGGGGGGGGGGGGGGGTTAAGTTTTGGTAATCACTGCATTTAAATTTTTCTTTACTAAGAAATGAAGGTTCAGTACAACCAACAAGATATCGAGACATAGACAATGGCTTTTCAATTAAATAAGACTCAAAAGTATGCATTATTAAGAGATGTTTGGGATGAGGCACTCTAACCAGGAAAAAATGGTACATGGAATACGAGGAATTTTGTTAAGCCAACCAACTAATCAATAAATTATCCTGAAATCTTTACTAATAAGGCCATGGAAATCATCTTCTGAACCAAAAACTTGACATTACGAATATAACATATAATATTATAAGGTGTTTGACTTCTAGCTTGAATTTAATGTCATCCTCTGGAATTCCAGCTATATATGGACTACAACCACCCTTGGTTAAGTATTCAGGATGTAAAAGCCAATGGAAAAATGAAAAATCATAAGTGACTAATTCCAGCTACTTAGAGGGTTAAAAACAACATATTAACATTTATGTATAGGTGTAAAGCTGAGGCTTTCAGTAACTCTAATAAGAAATTCAGAATACAGATGAAAATCAGCAGAAGGCAAAAGATTAACACAATACTGAAGTGACACCCGAGAACTGAAAATCAGTATCACAAAATAAATGTCTTCAATAAAAAGGACATTTATTCTTGATTATATGCAAATTGAAATAAATGTAGGTTATTAATAAACAACTGGCAATTATATTTCAAACACTGAGGCATTTTTTTATTAAACTAAAACAGGACGCGTAGTGAGAAAGTGCTGCAAAAATTAAGCACTTTTAAGGACTTTTTAAAAGCACCTTAGCCAAAAAAATTAAGCATCTTTGTACCTGTATGCATACGTCGACCCACGTATTTTCTAAGCATATGATGATTTGTTTTATAATAACGCAGTTTTTAATAAAAATTTAAAAATATTTTTTTTTTACAATTTAATATTTCTGTATTTGCACAACTTCTATTCTAAAATAAAGAATATATTTTTGATTTTACAAAAAAATTAAAATAATGCAAATTGTCGTTATCTAAAATTAAATCGACTTTTATAAGATTAACAAGAAAAATCTGTTACCTTTTTAAACATTTCTTAAAATTAACAAATTACCCGTTAATTTGCCCCTTCGGGATAATCATTCCAGTATTTCAATATACACAGCCACCCACTGACGAAGCAAGAGGAAGCATAAAAAAGGTCATTAATAGTCCAGTCTATGAAGGGTTTGGAAAAAAAAAAAAAACATTAAATCATATAATTTTGAAAATAAGTACACATGTTCGTGATGGTCTCCTGTTGAATGTTCAAAAGTCCCTGACCCTGAATGATGCAACGAATTAAAGAGCGTAAAATTCCCTACAAAAATATGCTTTTATTTTTCTTCTAGCTTGAATGGTTTCCGAGATAATGGGTCTCAAAGTTTGCCGCCATCTTGGATTTCATACCCCTAAGTGTTTTTTAATATCTCGCAAACTATTCGATTTGCAAATTTGTTGTAATAAGCAAATTAATGAGCGTAAAATCCTCTACAAATGCACGCCTTTATATTTTTTTCTATCTTTCAAGAGTTTCCGAGGTAATGGGTCTCAAAGTTTGCCGCCATCTTGGATTTTATCCCATTTTCTCAGTTTTTCTAGAATATCTTGAAAATTATTCAGTTTTCAAATCACACATGATACAAAAAATTAAAGAACGTAAAATTCCCTACAAAAGAGTGCTTTTATTTTTGTTCTAGTTATAATAGTTGCTGAGATAATGGGCTTCAAACTTTGATACCATCTTTGGATTTCATCCCACTTTTTAAGTTTTTCATAAATATCTCAGAAACTATTAAAACTGAAAGAAAATTAAAAGCATGTATTTGAAGTGAATTCTACAATCATTAATTTGTTGCATTACATGTAATTGATAATTGAATAGTTTGAGAAATTTAAAAAAAAAAAGGATGAAAAAAAGGGGGATGAAATTGAAGATGGCTGCAAAGTTTGAGATATATTATCTCAGGAACTATTATAGGTAGAAGAAGAATAAATGCATGTATTCGTAGGGAATTTTATGCTCTTTAATTTGTTAAATCAATTGTAATTTGAATAGTTTTCGAGATATTAGAAAAACTTTAAAAGTGGGGGGGGGGCGAAATCCAAGATGGCAGCGCGAGCCACACCTCCATGACCGGGGACTTAGTATTTTCAACAGAAGCCTCTCGCGAACATGTACCAATTTTCAAAACTATACGATTTAATGGGGTTTTTTTTCACAACCCTTTGTTGATCGGACTATCAACTAAGACTTTGTTACAAATCTATTCACTTTGAGACAAGTTATCTCAAAAACTATTAATGTTAGAAGAAAAATAAAAGCATGCATATGTAGGGAATTGTATGCTCTTTAATTTTTTAAAGGAAATATGATTTGAAAATTGAGTAGTTTTCGAGATATTCAAGAAAAATTTTAAAAAGGGGAGTGAAATCCAAGATGGCGGCAAAGTTAAGAGACCCATTATCTCAGAAACTATAAATGCTAGAAGAAAAATAAAAGCATGTATTCATAAGGAATTTTAAGCTCTTTAATTTGTTAAATCAATTGTAATTTTAAAACTGAAGAGTTATCGAGATATTCAAGAAAAACTGAACAAGGGGGTTGAAATCCAATACGGTGGTGCGCGGCCCCCCCCCCCCCCAGGACCAGGGACTTTTTGTATGTTCATTAGGAGTCCCTCACGAACATGTGTACCAATTTTCAAAAATATATGATTTAATGTTTTTTTCATCCCCATTTTGGGCCTCCATTGACTGGACTATAAGCATTATCTTGGATCTATCTCACCCAGGGTTCCTTCTCCGAATTCTCTGCTTTCGTCGGTTTTCTTTCTAGATACATCTGTTAAACAAAGCTTTATGACTATGCTTTCGATATCGTATTCAAAGTCTGGGGATACACACATACAAAAAGAATGTTTTCTTTGCACTTCTCGAGAAAATTAAGCACTTTTTAAAGACCGTTTTCTGAAAATTAAGCACTTTTAAGGTGCTTAAAAATGGTTTTCAAATTTAAGCACTTTTCATGACGCTACGCACCCTGTAAAACAATATATTATAAATTTGGAATAAATTATTAACCAAGTAATAGCTGTACTGTAAATGTGACCTCTCTTGTAAATTATTTCTGCCCATGTGCTTGTCATTCCAGACTGTATTTTCTAGTTTCTAAACCTTCCTTGGATATTTATACACAGAAATGTGAAACTTTGATAAAAATCTGATATTTTTGAATCAAACACAAACAAATGGATTCTACTTTATACACCAAAGATTAAATCTCCAATTTAATACCAAAGTAATCCAAATTAACTAATATACAAAACCAGAAAACATGCTCTGAAGCAGAGCTTCCTCAACCTTTTCAATTCATCACCTTATTTTGAGGAGAAAAATATTCTCCGACTCTATTAACAATTTCATCCACCCCGCACTGCAACTTCAAACGTCTACATAAATAAGAAAACGAAACTGGAAAAAGATTCAAGATAAAAAAAAAAAAAGTTCAGTTGAATGTGTCGTTCATGTACATTTTTAATGAAATGCTTCATTACAATTCTTGCAATTGAGATGAATCTTTGAATTCTTTTTATTCAACAAAATAAATAAAGACAGAAGAATTTGCCATTACTTCTTAGCAATCCATAAGGAGCAAACACCCATAGTTTAAGAACTACTCTAAAGCAATTTAAAATATCACAGCAATCATTTTATATCTTTAAGGGAAGTAAGCAGTTACCATTTGTAATCGAGCCAAACTTTTTTTAGGAGTTTGGAGGCAAGCCATGTTTAAAAATTATTTGTTTAGAACTTACTCTGCCTGTCGTTTCCATAATTGTAATTTCTGTTATCTCTGTAACCACCACTTCCTCGGCGTGGCCCGTAGCCTCGACTTCTATAACCCCCACGTCCACGCCATGCATTACGACGCATCCATGTATTATTGGCTGATACACCAAATGTTTCAACATTAAGTTTTCTCTCTTGGCGCCAATCATGACGATGAACATTTCTGCAAAACATTTAAAAAAAGTTTTTTCTAAAAACAGTCAATCATGCATACTTATATTCAACTTTAAATATTTAAAACAATATTCCCTTGATACATCTATAATATAAAGCAGAAAATACATATATCTGTCAGTCACGAACTCCTCCTAAACGGTGAACAGCAGCAACATGAAATTTGTACACAACATTCTAGAGCACATTTTTAGGTTAACGGTGCTATTTTCAAAGTTCAGAGTTAATTAGTTCTTAAGATATTTAATTAAATAACGAAAATTTGCCGATGTTAAGCCTAATGCTTAGATGTTTTTTGCCAATATCTTCTGAAATATTTATTAGACAACAATTATTTTTAGGCCATCCTAAAGAGCAGAAAATTATCTTTTAAATGATATTAATTCCATTGCAATAAAGTGTTTTCTCTCATTGTCATTACGGTTTAAAAATACATTTTTTAACACAATTTCTAACAATACTTTTTATTCTTACAGAAACAAATTCAAACCAATTTACTGTTTTGCGGGTGGGCTTTTGCCAGTGTTAAAGTTAATATAAGAAAATATTGTTTTCTTTGAGCATAAACAACAAAGTAGACTTTTCACTTCGGGTTGTCATAGCATTTACAACTTTTAATATGGTTGCACAGTGATCCAATGACGTTAGTGAATTATTCTCTCGATGTTTAATTTTCACAAATTTTTAACTGATACTAACGAGAGTGTGCTAAACCTTCAAGGCTGCCTAGTCTGGTTGCTACCATAGAAGAGGGGAAAAAAAAAAAAGTTTTAATGGTCTAACTGTCGCAAGAACTCCTCTTAAACGATGAATAGTCTACAGAAGAAATTTGCATATGCCATTTTGGGATCTGTTCCTAGATTAATTCTACCTTTTCAAACTTTCAAAAAAAATTACTTCCCAAGATTTTCAATTTAATTAAATAACGAAAATTAAGCAAATGTTCGGCAATCTCAGTTTTTCGCCAATCATTTCAGAAAAATATATTGCACGCAGATTATTTACATACCATCTCAAAGAGCATAAAATTACCTTTTTAATGATTTTAATTTAAATGTTATGCATTCTTTTTCTTAATATAATAAACATTTCAAATTTATTTCATACACAATTTGTAACAATGCTTTCTGTTATTGTAATTAAATTCAAACCATTGATAGTTTTATCAAATCCCTCATTCCGGTATTTTAGATCCCTCATTCCAGTATGTAGAAGTGTAAAGCTAATACCCAAGTTGCCACAGTAATATTTTAAAATAAGGAACATAATTTTTCAATAATCTTAACCTAGTTGCACTACCATAATCCAAAAGAAAAGTAATTTACATTTTGCATAAAGAATATCTTTCTTGTTGGATACTTTAGGGACACCTTACTTTACCAGTAAATCAATCAGCATACACAATGTCAACACTTTTAGAAACCTTTGCAGTCGCCTTTTAGGTGTGCAATCGCTTACTGTGTAAATGTCTGCTTCTATGTTTTATTAAATTCACGTAAAAAATATTACAAAACATTGCCACCTACTGACAGTTACTATGACTGCATCAACTGATGTTTATAATCGAGTCCACAAGAGCAAGCTTTTAATTGGCTAATTTAAACACTTCTATTAAGAGACGCGTCTAGCCATTCAGCTCTTCACTTGCATATCTACATAATTTTTGAGTTAAGAATAACCCAGTTGGAAAGGAATGGAAAATCTGCCCAAGACTACCAAACCTTGTGGATGAATCTGATCTGTTAAATCATGAGCCCAAAGCTGGCAGTTCAGCAAAGAACTGCCATGATGCTTGGATGTATTACTTAGTTTCTAGATAGCATTGGGTTGTTTCTCTTTTCAAATGTCTTTTAAATAGCCTCCTGATTATTTGCCCCTCAGTCAAGTTAGTCGCATTTTACCAAATATTTATGATCATACAAATGGAAAATCATAAGTACAGAAAGAATTCCAGTCTTGGGTCTAATTTTATAAAATTATACCAAAGAAAATTTCTTCCTCATGAGAGAGCAAGGGGCCTAAAGAATTTATCTAGTATCAATGAATCCCTTTAAAATAACACTTCCAAGAACATATAAACTAAATAAAAATTCTTACCCTTTGCTCCTTTCAACAGCCTCGCAGCTTATGTTATCGAAGAAGGATTTGGCCTTGTTGTAGAAAGTCTTAGATTCTTCCTCTTCTCCTCCAACCTCACCTCCATTCTCCTCGGGCCACAATGCATCATCTTTTTTTTCCTCCGTAGATGTATCAATGAGATTATTGGCTGGTGGGGATTCTGAAATATGAACAGACATCACGATTTGTCAAATACTCTTGAAAATTCAATTCATCAACCAAAAAGAAATGAAATGTCAATGCCCATGAAAATGCAAAAACTAAGAACTAACTGTCATAGTACAAACAATATTTCCCTTTCTAACATTTCATTACTTCTTCCACGGAACTGACAATATTTCATACTGATTCGGTTATAACTTTTAGATTGATTCAAAAGCTAGTACAATGGCAGCACATAACGGACAATTCATAATGGGGAGAAAAATTTGATTTACATTAAATTTAGACAAAATATCAAATGCAGAACTGAATATATTTTACATCTCCTCTCCAAACTCTCACTTGAAGGTATATAAGTACATCTTCCAAATCCATTACTGAGATTCAAATAAAAACTTCCCTCAAAAATTTTTTTCAGTGAATTCCTATAAAGAATTTGATCTCAATGCTCCTTTCAGTTCTCACAGTCCTCTGTTTTTAAATACTTAATTCATATCAATAGATTAAAATAAAATAACTTTAAGTTAATATAATCATGATGCATATATAACACAAAGTTTACCTATAAAGAAAGATCAAGGATTTAAATTTATAGTGGCATAAAATAATGAAACATCTTAAACATTAAAGATAAACTGCTAATTTTTATTGAATGTCCATATATATATATATATATATATATATCAATATCATGAAAGTCAAAAAATATTAAAATAAAATGGAGAGACTGTAGTAAATCGGTAAAAGCGTATAGATGCTCATCAGGGTAAGTAAAATCTATACGAACCGTTAAAATTAGTGAAATCATAATGTTTTCTGCGAACAGTGTTGGCATATAGCTAAAAAACACTGTCCTTTACCCCGAACATTATGATAAACCAAGAATTTGAATGAAATACAAATAAAAGAAATGAAATTACTAACCTAAAACTGAGAGATGCTACCAACGGGAGACGCGACAAAGGGAATAACTGAACGCGTCATGTAGTGACCGGATGTTTACGAAGATATCAAGTTACTTCTGAGGTTGGGGGAGTTTCGATGAAGATTAGGAAATCGATGGAAAAAAGGGATGAAAACGAACTACTTTGAGGAAACGATGAAGATTAAAGAAATGACAAAAAAAAAGAAAGGAGTGTATGTAAAAATTAATGTGTAATATAAGGTGTATATAAAAATTAAGGGATGATGATAAAAAGGAAAGGAGTGTGTTTAAAAATTAAGGTGTAAATAAAAATTAAGGTATAAATAAAAAGGAAAGGAGTGTATTTAAAAATTAAGGTGTAAATAAAATTAATGAAAGATGATAAGAAAGGAAATGAGTGTATTTAAAAATAGTGTAACTAGTGTAGTTAAAAATTAAGGTGGAAACGGCTTTACATTTCTGCTATGTTTGTTTTGTATTTGTTATATATATATATATATATAATTATATAAATAAAATTTGCGGCATAGCACTGCGAGACATTAAACAGCATTATTTCATTGTTATAGAGCACTTAAATTTCAGTAATTTAAAAAAGTAAATTGTCGTTCTAATTTCAAATTTAATAGCTCTAAAATAGTGAAATAAAATTTGCTATCGATTGATATAAAATTTATCTTGCTATGATCAATAGTTCCCGAGAAATTTTAAATTATATTAATCATATTTCAAGTTAATTTCCGTTTTTTAATAGAAAGTAGTAAATTAAGTCAGTGGTATATCATGTGTGTGATATAGTTTGGACGCCACGATGCATCTGGTTACTTATTGCAATCATGATAATATAATTTGGCAACATTAAAATTTACACAAAGACATCTGAAGTACAAGGAAAAATGTTAAACGATGAAAAATACTTCACACGGAATGTTGTTTGCCAAGAGGTTTTTGAATAAAGAAAATATTTCCTGTCACAAAACATAGTTTAATTCATCTGTTTTCAATCAATGTTAAACATTTCTCTCGCATTATATATCTTTTAAACATGTCAAATTCAACGGGAAGTCTCTCGAATGAAGAGGCAATTTGCACTCGTCATACGATGACGGGCGATTTTAAAGTCTATAAATAAATAGATTAAAATATACAGCATTTACAACTATGAAGAGTACCAGCAAGCAATGGTACTCTTTAAAAGATAGTTTTGAAGTAGTTTTCATACGAGTATTTATGAAGGTTACGAGTTTAGGTTAGGTGAGGTGAGGGTTAGTTATATTAACATCCCATTTTGAAGCAATACGAGGATTATTTTGGTACAAACCTTATAATTTTTAACCATGCTCAGACAATGAGGAAGACACCTCAGCCAGATCAATAGTTCCCCGAGAAATTTTAAATTAATCATATATTTCAAATTAATTTCTGTTTTTTAATAGAAAATAGTAAATCACATCAGTGGTATATCATGTGCGTGATATAGTTTGGATGCCACGATGCATCTGATTATTTATTGCAATCGTGACGGTATAACTTGATATTTTTTTGGCAACATTTGACAAGCAGAGAAGTGCTTTATAAGTGCAAATAATATGTAAATAAAAATATTTCCTGTCATAAAAACATATGTGTATTTGTTTTCAATCAATTTTAAACATTCCTCTCACATATATATCTATTTAAACATGTCAAATTTGACGGGAAATCTCTCGAATGAAGAGGAAATTTGCACCCATCGCACCACAAGGGTGATTTTCTTGATATATTATAGAGGCTTAAAGAAAAATAGAATTAAGAACACATGCCAATTTAAACATTACATAACAGATATAAATAAGGAATGACAATCATTCTTTACTATGATAGCATGTTTAAAATCTATCTTAAAGTAAGTGACAAAAATATTTAAAATGTTGGGCAAGTATAAAAAATTGGAACTAACTTGGAGCATTTTCTTCCTGATCATTTATTTTTATCTTTGCAAGTTTTCCTTCCAGCTCTTGAAATTCTGCATTTGCTTGTTCAAAATCATATTCTCCTTCAAAATCCAAGACATCTTTGGATCTACCAGAAAAGTTCTGCCTATTTCTTCCTTGACCTCGTCCTCTTCTTTGACCTCCTGCAAAGAAAGCTTAAGTTGACCAACTTAATTTTCATAATTTTGTCATAAGATATATATCAATTTGAATTTCTTTTAAAAACTGACATCCACTTCTTTGAGATCTTCTCATACTAAACCCCTTCTCATTTAAAGCATGTCATATGGATCAAAAATAGCATTTTTACAGTATCAATTATTCTTCATATGCTTAAATGTTAAATTTGATTACTGCTAATTGACAACACATTTAAATGTCAAAATTTTAATACGTTAATTTAAAAACGAAAGCATTTTTTAAAAATTTGAACTCCAAATACTGAATAAACACATATCCATAATAGAAAAGGCCAGAAAAATAGGTGACAATTATGTGGTTTGGTTTTGCTATGTGCTAACGATATGCGTCATATGTATATGTATATCATATGAGTCAGTCAGTCATGTATATGTCAGACCGTCTGTCTACAAATTAGCATGCACACCACCGGATACTGTGATGATTTAATATCAAATAGGAGTTATCACAGGGTTTGTCTTTAGCTGAGTTTAGCAGTTACTTTTCTTTTTTTATTTTATGCTGATTCATGGATGGGATGGGGAACTCCATTAAGGAACTCTGTTAATATCAAATAGAAGTTATACTAGAATTAATTTATTTTCACTTCTTGGAGACTTTCCTTTTAGTTAAAAGTTTTACTTACTTTCCTTTTTGTTAAAAGTTTTTTTTCTTTTCCGTACTTAATTTTGGAACCGAATATTCATATATTTTGTAAAGCAAAAGTTAGTGTCAAATGATTATCATCATTTCTGTTTTTAATGCTTTTTTATTTCTTAAGCACCCTGCCAATGTACATGAGATTTTCTACCACACTTTTGTTAATAAATCTGTGACAATCAGATCCGAGATATTGTTAAACTAAAAGCCCGTCTTAGATGTGCACAAATCTTCTAGTCCATATAGAAAAACATAACCACGGAAATTTAACAGAACTCGTACAATAGATGCAAAAGTTTATATAAGTTACGTGAACGTAATATTAAAGCAAACAATTTAACTTTAGACAGAAAGTTTAAGAATTGAACGGTAGCAATATCTGCAGAATATGAACAAAACCGATTATTTATAGCATAATTTAAAGTACCATATAAATGGTACCTAAACATTAATTGCTCTCCACATAAAGAAATTATATCTAAAAATAAAGTATTTGAAAGAACAATTGCATGAAAAATTTAAAAAATAAAGTAAAATTGTATATCTCCCTTTACATGATGAACCATTTATTGAACATATATTTGACATAAGAGCCAATGCCAAACCAGTTTAAACATATTATTTTAAAACATATTTCATTATGGCCAACGGCAACTGAAGATGACAGAAAGGAGGCCACTCAAAGAAAGCTACAAGAGGCCATATTGCTCGCTGGTATATGCAATGCATATAGGCATCTTAGTATACAGTTTTTTCTTACACAGAAAAAAAAATTACTTTTAAATATGATCAAATTCAAAACTAATGAACCGAGTGCAATCGTACATTACTAATTAGCTGCATTCACAAAGTAAACTTCAGACATCACTGGCTAAAGATTACAAAGCATCCAAGAATCATAAAACACTTGTTTTATATAACACAGTACTACTACAGAAATATATCTGAGCTTACTTCCTCTCTGAGGTGATCGTTGCTGTCTTTGCCCTTGAGCAGGTGCACGTCTCTGCTGATTAGAAGCACCTTGAGTGTGCTGTTGAGGAGGTCCTTTACCTTGCTGCCTCTGCAGTGAAGTACGATCTCCAATTTCAGTTCGGATATGGTTTGTAGAAGTTGACACCTGGACGCCCGAGTCGAGGGATGGACTTTTTCTCTGTTGTTGTGTTGGAGTAGGAGTTTCTGATCTGGAGTCTGTTAGAAACAAGTGTTTTAAAATGCTTTAAAGTAAAACTGGAATTTATAATAATTAGCAAGATAAGTTGCAACATGAATTTTCCTCATATGATTTCATTCAAAACAAGCTGACTTATGTGTTTTGTTCCTGTTACCTCTTTTTAATCAGAGAATTTGAAAACAATTCTTACAGGGCATTAATATAGTAGAGAAAAATAAAACACATTATTGAAAAGTTGAATACTTTAGATTTTATAAAGCTATTTGATATATATAATTTAAAAAGATTATCACACATTAAAGCTAAAGCCTTGAAAAAATTTAAAAAGCATCAAATGGTCAAAATTCATTATTCAATATAGAATACTTCATAAAAGTCTATTTTCCATGAAAATATTATATAAAAATTACATAATAATTAAAGTGCTCAGTCATTTTACTTTGAAAAATCCCCTCCCCCTAATGAAACAAGAGAATATAAAAAGTTAAATTTTAATTACCTCCCGATGAAAAGTAGCAACTTTTTTGGTTAATTGAGCATTTTAAGAAGATAAAAATTTGAAACAGAAACAGCACATCGGCAGTGTACTTAGAATATTTACCTGACCGCTGTGAAGTAGGAGTGGCAAAAGGCTGTGGAATGTGCTGGAGGTTTGACTGGGAGTAATTTTGGTATGATGGGAGTGCACCAATAGGTCCAAAAGAGTTTCCTGACTGATTAAATGAATTTGAAGTAGACTGCACAGGAGCAGAGTGCTGAAATATTTCAAGCAGGTTTTATATACTTGTAACATTAATATATATACATATATTAAGTTATATTATTTTTTTATATATAAATACTATATATTAAATATAAAATTTATATATAAATATAGAAAATTATACTTACATAATGAACATATAATATTCTATATTTTACAATAAATATGCTTACTTTCATAACAAGACAACAATTCATTAATACATATAGGGTAATTAGAAAAGATTACCCCAACTTTTAAAAGTTACATCAATGAGATAACTTTCATTGTACAAACTACAGTGGGAGGAATTCGGAAGTTTTATTTGCTTGGCAAGAGAATATTGCTAGCTACTTGTCTGTTTTTGGATACCTTAATGCAAAATTGCCATATCAATAGACTTGCTGTAGAGCTGTTCATTCATAACTGGCTGTAAAAAATTCCTGATCTAACATCCAGTGATTTTTTTTTTCTTTAATGGAAGAGCTTAATCGATCCACTTATTCCCACCACTAATAACTAACATTAAACTCAAAAAGATAACTACAATCAGCAACGATGAAAAGAACATAGGATGACTTTGGTTACTAAGTAGATATTTGGAATTCTCCTGGTATCATATTGAAGACATACGAATTTATGGTATTTATAACTTCACAATGTTATTTTGATCAACCACGGTTATAACTTTAGATTCACATCTACAAGTTGGCACCCCCAAGTTTGTTGCCAATATGTTGATGCCTGAATGTTGATTAATTGTTAAATGTTTTGTGATGTTGAGTTCTCTACCTACAACATAAATTTTAAGAAAACTGAAAATTAAAAACATTTATCAAATCATTATTTAAAGAATAAAATTTATTTTATATAAGATAATTTCAAATAATGAAAGGCGAGTGGAATATTTTTTGATGATTTGATGAAGTTAAGAGACAATGGCCCGAGTAATAAAAATAATGGTGGTGGATATTTTCTAGCTTATTTCTTTTCATTGTGGAACAGTACCTGTTCTTCTACAATTTCCTCCAAATTCCTATTTTCACATGCTAGCAAAGCTACAAGATTACTGCTCTGAAGTATTAGGATGTTCTTTTTTAAGCAAAAGAAACTGCCTGGTGTCCATTCAGATGCCACAAGCATTACATGCATAATTTATCGCACATCTGTACAATCAGCAAAACTAACTGTGATCATTCTACTTCACAGCTTACATCAGTAGCCTTCTTGTTTTCGAGCTCTTTACAGGCGACATTCCACCTTATAGATTTCAACCTAACCCCTTTTTTTTGTTAACCAAATGTAATATAAATACCCAAATGTTCAATGAATGCAAAATGCTTTTACCTGTACAATAGCTGGATCATTGGGTAGACCACTATTTAGAGTTTGCTGTGGTTTAGGTGGTTCACATACATGAAGATCCTTTATGTCACTGGCACGAAAAATGATATATTCATATACCTCATCTCTGGGAGCTACTGGACGTTCTGTTGGTCTGTCCTCGGTTCCAAACGATGTGACTAAAAGAAATTTAGACAATTATTTTCTCTTCCATTTGTATTTCTAAACTTAAAACTAAGATACGTTTCTATATAAAGCTGTCTCTGGAAGACTATTTTTACTTGCAAATAATTCAGCCCATGCACAATATACAGTTTTTATTCTTTTTCAATCAAAGATTCCCTATTGGTACAATTTCATGCAAGACAACTTCAATATGCATTACACATGAACTTCGAAAATGTGTGGAGAGAAACTGGAACTTGTCAACCAATGGTGTAATGTACTAGCAAGATTTTTTAAAATTAATATTAACTTTTATTACACAAGGAAATTCATTTTATAAAATTACAAACATAATTCATTTGTTAAACACATTGAAATTAGTAAGTCATTTAACAGGGGTCAATCCAGGTTTTTTTTTTAGGGGCCCATTTTTGTGACAAATTTTTTGATCATGTAAAAATTTCAATTTTAGCAGTCATATTTCTATATTTTATGTTTAATACCACGAATAATAACGAAATATATGCAGTAATTTGATACAATACTGGAAAAAAATACTCGTATATATATTTTGTGTAATGCCTCATTCAAAAACTTTTTAAAAAGAAGTCAGATTTAAAAAATAATAGTGGTTTAAAATATTTGTTAAAAATATGTTGAAACATTGAACTTTCTGTTAACAAAACACTTAATTATGCAGAAATACATTTTCATTTTTAAAATCGATTTGATATAGAAAAGTAAGGATACCTAATACTGGGCAAAGTTTCGAGAACCGTTGTTTCGCCGTGGAAAAATTTTAAAAAGGGATCATTTTATAAAACGAAATTTTGTAAATGGGCCGTTTTTATGAAGTGAAATTTTGTGAAGGGGCTGCAATTTTCGCCTGGATCGTCCCATGTTTAAGCAATAATGTTTATATAAAAAAGCACAAATACAACAACTGTAAGATGGATGCAAGAAAAGCAAGTTACTGATGATAAAGAAGAACAAGTTACTTAAAACATATATATTAAAAAATAAATTTCAATTATTATTATTAATAGATTCAATTTCAAATAACATTATCTAATTCGACTTCAAAAAGGAACTTAAAGGAAATATACAATATAACACCATCATTAAAATGCCCTTGTCAATTTTCTAATAAATGAAAGAATAGTTTTTGTGAATGCATTTACTTTCAATACTTGCACAATAACACAATGTGAAATATAGAGTGCAGGGATGACTGTGACCCTATTTCAAAAATCTGGAAAAGTGCCATGAGTAAAAATTTGACAATTTCAAATAATTTAGGATAATAATGTGATATACATACATAAATGCAAACATGTATTTTCAAACAAGTTCCTTAGTGAGCAAAAAGTATACTAAAAAAAGACGAACAAAATTAATTTATGCTTCATTACCTTTGTTAAAGAATTTAACTCGCCTTTTTTGAAGAGACGAGTTAAATAAAGTTCCAAGAATCACTTTGTTTGTATTTTTCATATTTACCACTTGAAAGTTCAGTATGATTAACAAGATATTTTGATGTCTTTTCATTTTACCTTTTAAGTATTAGATTTGAGTCCAAGGTATATGTACATTAGTATGTGTTAGTGATGAACTGCCAACAGAAAAGGCTAATCAAATCTATATACGAGTCGTTCAGAAGCCAATGCAGAAAGTTCAGGAAAAAAGAAAATTGAGAAAATGCCTGTTTTTTAATACAGTAATTTTTTTTAATTTTTGGTTTATTAATTTGATTAATGAAAACATATAAAGTCTTCTAATGAAGCAGCGAGTGAATCTTTTAATAACAAAAAATAATGTTATTAATTGTATTAAAATTTATAAAAATCAGAAGACATCAAAAATGGACTTATCCGCTTTGGCTTCTAAGCGATTCGTATATGAAACACTAAAATATGTGGTAGGGGGAAAAAAAGTCAATTTCTCTTTTGCCATGGCAACGATCGGTTTGTTTACAAAACGATAACTTACTCCCATTAGGCATAAATTTATAGGCATAGTCTGCTTCAATATTCGTTCTGTTGCGAAACAACCTTTTTCGCAAAAAAATGAGTTTACGGCATAGAGGTCACAATATTTCTTACAATATACAGAGGAGAGAAAACAGCGTGCAAATGAAACTTGGATAAAATGATTAAAAGGAAGTCAATTAGAAATAAAGTAGATAGGCTTGGGCGAGCCAGAAAATGTTCCGGTCAACCTCAAAATAGACTAAGATAATTGATGATGGTGTATACGTTTTAAAAATGTGTATATATTTTTTTAAATTTCAAAGAATACCCAATACCTTTTGCATACCTGGAGAAGTTTTAAATAGACAAGATATTGAAATCCATACCTATAATGGATAAAAAAAAGTTTTCGTATGCAGCTATAGCCAGAAATAAAAGCTCAATTTGTCACACAAAATCTCTTGTGTAGAAAACAAAAATTAAGAAATTGGTTCAACACAAATGCATATATTATTTATGAGTATTAAAGAAAAAATATCGAGATAATTTTAAAAAAAATTTAAAAGAAACTAAAAATGCCACAAATGAGGAACAAAAGTTTCCATACAGTATTTATATAATTTATGTAAAGATCCTTTTTATGTTAACCAAGTTGTATTTAATGGTCAGATGCCCTCCTTTGGCCTTTATTTCTACTCTTAAATGTTGTGGAATGAATCTTGCGAATATTTTTTGTATTTCAGGGAAATGTTGCTTCAAATGCCCTGAATGGCACTTTGTAGTTAGACCTTATTCTGAATGTCATATTTTTTGAGCTCACGACTGTTTTCTTCCCATAAATGTTCTATTTGTATTAAGTCGGGTGACTTGGGTGGATTATAAACTTGCAGCAGTCTTGACAAATCTTAGAGGTGTGTTTAGGATGTTTGTTCTGATGAAAAATAAATGTAGTCCTAAAGGACAATTTTTCTGTATGCTTTAGAATGTTACAATACATGTATATATCCACATTTCTTCGATGAATCATAAATTGCAGACACCAGCAACACTCATACAGAACGAAGCCCCATGCCATTACGGCAACCAAACTGGTTGAATGGACATGGGAAAATGACATGGACACTCATAAACACCTATACCATGATGCCTCCCCATCACCGTGCTTGAGAGTTCCACATAAATTATTAGTGAGCATCTGTTGATTTGGTTTTATCCAGACCATAACTCGACCTTAGGTTCACATAATCATTGCAGTATTTCATATAAAACAAATTGAAAGTACCACAAAAATAATCTGTGTATTTCTTAAATTTAAATAACTGTTTAAAAACTTGTGTTGCAACGTTCTTTTAAAGAAAATGTTTCACTTTTATCAAAATATTTAAACAATTTGACACAAGATGAACAGCTAAGCTATCCGTCTTCAGTTATTTCTTGTACAAAACATCCAGTAATAAAAATTAACTATTCATTAATGGAAAAAATCATAACCTCATAATTAGTAAAATAATAATTATAAAAAAACGTTAAGATTAGATCACCCCACCTACCTTAGCATTAAAAAGTTAAGGGTACATTTCAAGAAAAAATAAATTATTTTTGGAGGAAGAACACAACGCAGTCTCTCACCAGTTCAGAACAGCCATTAATACCAGATTTGGCGAGAAATCGGGGGGGGGATGGCGACTGTACTGCGTTCTTAAAACAAACCCTTTTTGGAATTAATAACTACAGGGTTCGTACACATTTCCTTAAAAGAAAATCAAGGACTTTTAAGGACTAAAAAAACCAAAAAATAAGGACCTCTAAATTGAATAAACTTAACGAATTGTCGCACACATTTTTAAATAAAATCTCATTTTTGCAAATTCAACCTATTAGATGATAAATTATAATATAAAACATAGAAGATACATTACAAATTTAACACAACAAAACTCCTAAAAATATGAGTTAATAAATTGATGAAAAAAACCCTCATGAAACTGGTAATCAAATTAAATGTATTTTAATTCCAAACTTTTTTCATTCAATTTTGCATCCAAGGTATTTATTTTAATTTCTTTTTCTCAAATTCATGCGATTGAATAAATAAATTTATGTCCTTTGACTTTTCAGCCTCATTAGCTAAATCATTTGCTTTCTCATTTGTTTGGTGCATGTCCGTTTGGAGGAACATTTTCTTTTGTTTTAAAAAATATATTTCTTCCTCTAGAGTTTTTCCGTTTCAGTTGTTTTGTTTCAGTCTTTTCTTTGGATCTTTCACTTTCTAAATACTGCATTTATTTTGCTCTAGCTGAGGTGGCAGCCGTCCTCATATCTTTGGTAATTTTTAAGTCATAAATAGCCCCAGACAGCTTAATAAATTCATGATTTACACGCTAGAAAATATATGATGCATCTTTTAAATTTTCTATTTCCAGGGCCTTTCACCGAAAAACCTCATTGTCCATGTGACAGTATTAATAGCATTTGGATAATCTTCCAAACTTTTTCATAATGATTATTGCTAAAATAAGTTTGTAAAAAAGTATCAAGGGGATCACTCTTTGGATTGAAAGAAGTAAATTCATATGAATTTGGCTTTACAATATTTAACAGAAAATCTGCATAGAGTAACAAAATTTCGTCGCAATCTCTTCCCAAAATACGTTTATTTTGCGACAATACAATCAATACCTTTTTCATTTTTTCCTGTGATTTTTCGGGATATCCAGCCATTACTCGTGGATCAATGCAAATCGCATGTCTTACTACTGCGTAATTCACAGGACATTTCTGTACGAAATGTTTTATCATTGTTATAATGTTTTTCGACTATCCTGCCTGAGTGTGAAAACATCCTTGTCTGCTAATTCCTTATTTTTTTTATCTTTTCTTTTATTAGTTGCTCTGCAGCAAATCCTAAATACACTTAACTTTTATCATTATACAAGTTTGTGTCACTGAAGTTGAATTTGCATAAAGTCTCAGGTTTCTCAATTCTTTCATTCTCTGGTTTCAAAATTTTGAAATGTTGAATGCAATCATTAACAAACATCACTGGCAAAAAATGGAAGTAAAGGTTTATCACTTTGATACTGTTCTAAAAATGGTAACAGCACTTTTGGCAATCATTCCTATGGAACCATGGACCAATAAAGGCCATCTGTAACTCCTCCCTTATTTCCCAAAGTGTATGCGATGGATTCGTAGAACGCGAGCAGTGTCGTCCCCCCCAACCTATTCCGCGAGAGCCACGTCGACCGAGATTAGAGCCGCCGAGAAGGAGGAATTAGAAAAACGATAATCGGTGAAATTTTAAATTTTTTAATAACGGCAGAGTAAAAATTAAGGACTTTCAAGGACTTTTTAAAAATGGGGCATAAAAATAAGGATTTGTAAGGACTAATTGTAAAAGTAAGGACTTTTAAGGACGCGTACGAACCCTGAACTAAAGAATCAAATTTAAACCTCCAAGAGGCCAATAATTTTAGTCTAACAAAACAGAATCCGAGATTCTTTTAAAGTGGTAAAACTGTACTTTTTGACATGCAATTGCATTTTTATAAATGAAAAAGTTTTTTGACGATGTAGTTTTTTTAATATAATAAGTATATAAATAGAAATTAAACACTTTGAAGCCAAACCTTAAAAATAGAAAAAGATGTTTGGGCTGCTGGCAGGGTTAAAAGATGAGGACGGGAAAGATGACAACACAAGAACAATCAGACTATAATACTATACAGTGATCTCTCTAGACTCTGGCTCCTCCAGTAACCCAGTGTTTTTAGAGGGTTGGGTGGGAAATATGAAAGCAAAAACAAGTCACCGAATGTCAATGACCCTGACACAATATAAACAATAGGCTACTCAGATTTTGTAATATTTATTTCAAGTAGCTTAGTTTTCTGCATTTTCATTATAAAATATGTTTTTTATTTTAATGAACTTCCATTCAGAAGATCTCTGGTCTTGTATCCACCAGCCAGATTACTGTACATTATTCTGAAAGATTTAAAATTTCCGACTAGGGATGTAACGAATAGCGATTTGGCCGAATATATACAAATACAATAAGAAAAATAGAGAGTTCAATTAAAATTTTAATGACTGAACTAATGCAACTCTAATAAATGAAATACATTAAAATGGCCTCACAAATATCAAAATCAACTTAAATCATTAAAATGCCTTACTTTTCGGAATTTAAGTAAATGAATATTTTTTAAATCCTGATGGTCATTTGTTTTCCAGTTGATTTCTTTTTCAAAAATCTGACAGTCTAATTCCTTAATTTCAGGTGTTTTTTCTTTAATATCTCTTCGCAGTGCATTTGCTTTTATAAAAAAGGAAATATTTTTGGAACATTCTGCCTTATTAGACAGTTCTTCGACTGAATTTTCCATTGCTGTGATATCAGCTTTGAAGGAAAGCTTTTTTAGATTTTAAATAGTTAAGTCCGTCTACTTTTCATTTCCTACTGTTTTCCGAATTCTTTTGGTTCTCAATTTTTCGTTGTTCTTCCAAATGAAGGATATATTTCTGCTTCAAAGAAGAGACGCACCTTCTCATCTCTTTTGTAGAGTGAATATCATTTGAACTATTCACATTCTGAAAAATGAGCCTCTGAACAATTATAAGAATCTTCTCTGAAGTTTTCTACAGCTAATGATTTATTTACACTAAACCCTAGTTCTACTGTAGCTTGTCCATGTGATAAAATCATAAGAAGTTTCATTACTCCCCACAACTTTTCATATGCTGCATCTTGAAGTAAAAAATCATTTAAAAAGCTGTCTAGTCTGCCAGATTTTGGATCAAAGTTTTTGAATGATGCCGAGTACTTGGAGACAGTTTCTAAAAACTCTTTAAATTGAAGCATTAAGGCATCACCTTCTGTAATAATTTTTTTTTGTTGACAAAGCTGTAATAAAATTTGTTTCATTGAACTTTTGCAATTATCTTGCTTCAAGACCATTTTTCTTGGATTATGCATGAAGAATTTCGCACAAGGGAATAACCAATTGATGATTTTAGCCAAAAGGGTTTGAAGTTAATTTTGTGATAAATCCTAACTTCTTTGGCAGAAATTGCTTTCTGTTTTATCTTTTCTTTAATTTGTCACCGACAAATCCAAAAATGACCTTCTCAAGAGAAGTATAATATTTTACCTCTGTGAGTGTGTGTGGTTAAGATATTCTTTTTGACTTCAGATTTTAAAATATCTGAAATAGTCTATCAATTAACTAATTTCAACATATCAGTGGCAAAAAAAGACAAGTGACTTATCACTTTGATAAATTTCTAGAAATGGCAAGAGTAATATTGCTACAGCCAAGAAAAAATTTAGCTTGATGAACATCAATTCATCCTTCCAGCAGTTGCCATTCCAGAAGACTTGTTCTCAATTCATCACCAATTTTCACTCTCAAGTAGTTTTATTGCCAATCTGGGACTAAAAAGAAAACAGATGATTGGGAAAAAAAAATTTCGCAGTTCGAAAAAAGAATTTCGTTTTAAAAGGGGGGGGGGAACACTTTCTAAGGACTACTGATGAAAAATAAGTATTTCTAAGAGCTTTTAGAAATGGCAGGTTAAAATAAGCATTTTATAAGACCCGTGGGAACCCTGTTCCAGGCTTTGCAATGATAAATTATATGTAACTTTATTAAATATACCTATGCAACTGATATGTAATTCGGCAATATACTTTGTTAAATGTGAATTTAAAAAACTTATTGGTAAATGTGGAGTGTATGATAACTTACTTTTCGCCAATTTTTCTTGGTGCAATTTCATGTGCCGTCACCAAATACTGTTTTGGATGCGCAGTGCGCTTTTTATTGCTCTCTTGCGTATGCATCACCTCAAAACGAGAGATTGAGCATGCAATGCCTGCGGCATTTTAAGTGTGTACCAGGCAGGTTTTTTGTAAGTTAAAAAAACATCAGAGGCTTCGCTTTCAGCATAGCGGAATAATCGTAGCTTTGATTATTCATTGAGAAACAAAACACGCAGAATAACATACAAGGTATTGAACCAATATCCCATCCGAAGAATTCCAAACAATGTTTTAATCAAATTGGAATTTATCGACCAATTGCATCGAAGAGTTGAACAAAACATTCCAATCAAAATGTGGCACAATATAACCTGACAAGCAAAACACTGATGAAAAGAACAATTTGTGCGCATGCATGCTTGATACTCATTAAAAACATCTAGACGCATCCAAAACGTTCTCTCATCGCTGTTCTTGGCAACAAAGAGTTGGTGATCCTAAGAGGAATGAAGTAAGTCTGTACCGTACACTTCACATAACCAAATTATTATCCTGAATGTATTCGGCTGAATATCTGTAATCTTGTATTTGGCAGAAGCGTCAAATACCGAATAGTCACCATATATTCATTACATCCCTACTTCCTACATGGATTCTGAATTACATAGTTCATTTACACATTAAAGAAATGGGTACAGCTTTGGTATATGGCATCACTGGAGATAATTTTGTTTTGGCGACTTTTTTCTACAGTTTCAATATAGGACTCCACTGGCGATATTTCCTTTTGGCGACTTAACGATACGATGTTCGGTTAGGCGAAAAAAAGTCGCCAAATACATGATTATTGACAGTGATGCCATATATCAAAGCTGTTTCCAGAAATTATTTTTAAATGTAAGTATATGAAAATCATCACCATAAGCAACATCATAATCATGCTAAATAAACTGCATTAACTTTCACAAGTAGTTTGTATTTTAACTATACAAAATTAAAACTTATCTTTATACTGTTCATCATACATGTCAAATTCATAGTCTGAAAAAGAGTTAATTTTCTGGCCTGGTCATTATCAGAGCCAACAGATTCACCAAATAACAGATTATGACAAATTCTGGATCATGATTTAGATGTTTATAATTTGATGATTATGATAAAAAGTTCATAGCTGAACTATACACAGTTGTGAAATGAAGAATACACTTCCTTTTTGTAGATTTCAAGTTCAATAAAGAAGAACTGTACCTAATAGCATAGTTTGCTACATAACAGTATGGAAGCAAAATTGAACAAATTCTAATCTGTTATACAACACACTAATTATTTTTGGAAAGATATCCTATTATATATATAGAGAGAATTTTTTTCTTGTCCTGAGAAAATAACTATACCTCGCATCCATGAATGGCTCATTAATATGCATTGCAGCAGCTCCAACTTTTTCAGTGCATAAATATAACCATTAAGTTAGTTAATTTTGCACATGATTTTAAAGCTTTCAATCTTATGGTGAAACACAGGGGAAAACAGTATGCCTTTCATCGCAGAGAGAGAACTTCTTTACGATTCTATGATTCCGAAAACTACAGATTTCTTATGTGGCACACATGCAGAAAATTTCATTGCTAGTCTGAATTTGAAAAGAAAAGAGATAAAACGACGGAAAGTTAATGGAAAAAAAAGGCTTTGGTTTTAACCTTTTCAACAGTCAAAAAGTTTTTTTACCTGCCTGAAATCGAAGAAAAGAATTAAAATAATGAAGGATAATAAGTATTAAAAATATTAAATTATAATTCTTTAAAATAAAGATGAAAGCAACATCCTTACATGTGAATTTTAACATCTTTTATGATTTTTTTATTGTTCACCAACAGTTCAGAAAATCTTTATAAACAAGAGTAAAGAAAAATAGTGAAAACATTTATTTTGAAGTTTAATTTTCAATTAAAAATTAGTAATTGCTTTATTAGTTTCCTTGTCAAAACCAACCAATATCAAGTCAAAAATCCAATTATTTTTCTAGCCTAATAATTGAATTATTCAAAATTAGAGGAAGTAAAATTTAAGTTACGTCGAAAGGCATCGCTGCACAATGCAATATAGGTTACAGTATACCTTACCAATACAGTACACAAACTGCCACAGAGTAAAATAAATTCTAGTGGATAGTGGTCTTTACAGAAACACTTGGCTACAGAGGTCAGGTCTTCCCCAATGTTTATGTAGCGAGGACTACATCTTTTTAAAGCTTTTGTGATATTACCAGTTCCCAACTTATGTTCACAGAGAAAAGTAATCTTGAGGGTCCCCTCCCCTTACTTTTGGATGTTGAGTTAACCTTTAGCACTTCATTGGTATCACTAAGGGGATATGAGATGCATGCATACTTTACTCTGCGAATGAAACATGCAAAGCACAATACACATCTAATTGGTGTTAAGAGAGCAAAGAGTTAATTACCAGCTACTGCTAGATTCTTCATTCTGTTTCAGTATTCCTAATTAATCGTTGTGAAAACTTTAAGCTCGATTCCCAATTTTTTGCTGAGATTAAAGTATTTTTGATAATGAAAGGAAATAAATCTGAATTACTATGCACCTGCGACAAGTATTTCAACATTTTTAAAGAAACTAACTAGTACTAATGCTTATATAATAAGATAATTATGTTTGTGAACTTCAGTAAAAATGCAAGATAACTATCAAAATTGACTTTTGCAGCGAGAGGTCTAACAAAGTTTGATACATAAAAGATTCATCACACATTTTTCCACTTAGTACGCAATGAACAAAGAATGTATATTGAAACCTTTATTGCATCTACATGGGGATTATTTGGAACCATGATAAAAGCATGTGTGTGTGTGCATAAAAATTCATTGTTTTTCAAAATTCAATCCAGAAATGACTAACAGATTCTTTAAATATTTATAAATTTGATATTCAATACAGCATTTTACTGTAAAATGTAATTGCTTTCAATTAAATTCTGTTAATCCTTGAGTTCATTATGGAAATATTTGCACTAAAAACATAATACACTTGGGTAATTTTTTTTATTGCTCGTTTCACAGTGGATTATATAATCCATGGATTAAACTCAACTTAAGAGAACCGATTTAGATAAACACGTTACTGAACTGTTAATCAGTAACATCAATTAATCAGTAAAATAGCAAGGAAAAGGGTGTTCATTTTCCTGTAAGAGTTCTCCTACTCGTAATTGGTTTACAGTTTAATGTTTAAAAATATCGTCATCAAACAAACTCTTCAAAATATAAATTTTGCACACGGAAAAAGTAAACAACAGAAAGCTTTTCAGCTTGTGCAGGATATTTCGCAACAATCCGCAGAAAGGAAGAAAAAATAACCTTTAATAATAAAATTTAACTTGAAAAGGCCTTCGCTCTTTGTTTCATAAAAAAAATGAACTAAAAACATTTAAACATAGTCATGTGATGAATTTAACTCCCCATCTTTCTATCATGTGCGATGCAAAAAAAATTAATTCATTACATCCTCTGTGCAACTTCCGATAAAATAAGCTAAGCATAAAATGAAAAGACGACTTCACACTTATATACAAAAACGTTTTAATATCAGATGTCGTTGCACTCATTCAAACTTTGTTTTGTTTCATGGTATCAAAACTTGACAAAGAACAACAACGCAATTGAAGTATAAGATAAAGAAGGCAGACATGATGGAACATTTTGTTTAAGGCACAAATTTAAGGACGAGTTACTGGATAGTAAGAGAAAAACGCTGCACACTTAATGATACATGAACAGATTAAGATATTAGTTTACCTTTAGCCAAAGCAACTGTGGATTCTTTTGTATCAATTGTGTATAATATTCCTTCATAACGAATTTCTGACTTCGAAATTAGGCTTATTTTGCTCCCTAAATATGGTATTCCGCTGCTCATGGTGAAACTTTAATGATAAATGCCCACAACAGAGGATGTTAAAAGATAATGAAGCGAGTCGATTAGAAAACAGCAGATACCATATTTAACACAACATCAATGCATCCATATGAATGTCAAATGCCATACACAACGCCATGCGAATGGATCAAATTTTCTGATTGGCTCTCTACTCGTCACCTGCGTAAAAACCGGGAACACTTTGCTCCACCCACATTTAATTTAAAATTTCTCTATTTAAAATTTTCTGAAGCTATTTCAAATTATTTTATGTGTTTGTAAACATTTTACTGCATCTTTGCATCTCTACATTAATGTTTTACGCATGAAATAAATGTGATAATTTTTTTAGAAACTCTACGTTTACCAAATTAAATCAAATTATTCTTAAAAAAATAAAAACAATGCTGTACTTAAAATAATTGTTTTGAAATTAACAGAAAATCGCTTTGATACTGACAAATAACTGTTTCTTAATTAAAATGATATATATTTAAAGGACATATAAAAGTTACAAGACCGCTTCGAAATTCAAAATCTGCGGGACAGTGATTTGAATTTCCCACTTATAGCATCATAAACAAAGGAACTTAGGAAGTATTTAAAAAATATAAGCCCTTTAAAAAATTTTATTGAATTTTAAACGACAAAAATTAATGGCGTTGTTTAGAAAATCTGTTTTGTCTAAAGGAATTATGCGTAGAATAGGCTCGCAGTCGCAGACGTGTCCTTGTGTTTACGATTTGGATTCAGTAGTAGGAAGCGGAGACCGCGCATGCGTGGTTTTCTTTTTCAGTAGTGATGTAGAAAATGGCGTCGACGAAGTCGCTGGAAGATATGCTGCTGTCTTCAGACATCGACGAGTCGGCGGTGAGTGCACTTGTCGGATCTCTGGAATCCCAGCTGTCATCATCAGATGCACACTACCCCCGAAATGAATTATCAGCAACATCTATGAACAATAATCATTTACCAAACGCATCTGTGGCAGACTGCACTACGAGAATGCCTGATGCACAGAAACATGGTGCACTTTTAGGCAGTTTATTAGAGCAAGGTAGTCAAAACACGAACAAAACCTTAGTAAACTCTCAAATCATGGGTCTCAACTCTGTATCGTCCCAGAATTTATCTAATGCCGTTATAGTTTCTTTAGCTGGGGCCCTGCCTGCAAGTGGTTATTTGAATCAGGTTAGCTCAACGCAACAGGCCTTACTGAACTCTTCCGTAGTGAGCAGGCACGTAAGCAGTGCTGATATTAAGTTAGTTTATTCACCTCACTCCACAACATCATCGTTTTCTCCTCAAGTTACTTCATCCGTAGTGACTTCTGGCGTTATAACGAACAATATTAATCGCAATAACTACAAAGTCACCACTCTGCAGAACGGCAGTCCGAACTTCAGCGCGGGACAACAACAAATTGCCACCGCAACGTCGTCGGGTGGCCCAGTTTTATCGGGGCCGCAAGTGAGTGCTGCAACTATGAGTGCAATGCAAAATTTGGCGAATATAGCATCCCAACAACCTCGCATACAAGTTGCGAATCCTGGCGGACAGCACTTGGTCCAACAGCAACTGAACGCCTTAAATGCCAAGAATCCGCCTCCTCGCAACCCAGTGGACACTAAACCGAAGCAAAATGTCATCAACAATCATCCTTCTTCAGCAACTGACCATCAACATTCCCCGTCCCCTACTATGTCCAACCATTACCAAGTTCTAAGTGGTAGCCAGGCTGCATCTGTGATCACAACTAAAGCAACTCAAGTATCTCATATGTCAAGCCCATCTGTAAATGTTGTGACTCAAGTTGTGTCAAATCCAAGCATGTTACCTCCCGGTGTACAAATTGTGAATGTAAATTCAACACGCTTTGGACAAAAAACTCTTGCACCAAGAGGACTTATAGTTGGCAACCAGGTGCGAATTGCTCCTCAAATGATTCGACAAGGTACACCTGTAGTTCCTGGACAAGTAAGTGAATCTTTTTATATTAAAATTTTAATGAGTTATGAATACGCATCCAACTTGTTCACCGTAGCCATAAAAATTATATTATTTGGAGAAAAATTCTATGGGTATCCTTTCAGTTTTAACGACATGCAATTGTAATGAAATTGACATGTGATTGTAAAAGGAGCACCTAATCACCTGCAATATGAAAAGGACCAATCTATTATTCATTAATTGCCCATTTCATATTGCAGAGACTCTGAAATAAAGTTCTAATTACACTGATTTTGAGAAATGACTTTACAATAGCTTCAATAAATCATAATTTCAAATTGGCTACAATTTTGTTTGTGTAGTAGAAATGAATGAAATTTCCTCTAAATTTTAGAAATATTATTAGTTGTCATCGACATTTTTCTGGAATCTCGTTTTGGTACCTACTGGAAGTACAAATAACTAAAAGAAAAAAGCAGTGCTTCTATTTGCTTGGAAGTATTTTGTAGTTACTCCTAATTATAGTATTGAATTGGATTTGTTTTATTAAATACCATTTTGGAACTATACAAGAATTATTGAGAGAAGAGTTGTAAATTTGGCTTGTTGGGAAGAACACTTGGGCTGTTGAAACTCTTTCCAAATTTTCATGCCACATCAAAGACAGGATAAGCACACTGAAAGAGTTGATGTTCTATTGTTTCAATTTGCTTACAGCTACAATATAACACAATACATGACATATAATTATTGCAAATCATTTTCTTAAGCTGATGTCCGTGAAATTGAATATATTTTCTATATTTGGTGACAATTCAAATTGGTAGTTTGGGGAAAGATTCTGTATATACTATTGAATACAGTTAAGTAATCCTGATTTTAATGATTTAGAAGTAATTCATATATGTATATTGAATTAAAGTAAAAATAACCAATATGCTATTTAATGAAACTATAAAACAAAAATTGTGTAATTTCATGGAACTTATATTGGCCAAAGAGGCATATTATGTAATTTATTGCTGATGCAGCTGGTTGCGGCTTTCTACATACTGTAAAACTGAATTGTCATTATCTATAGGTTTCAAAAAGGGTTTAGGGTCATTATCTATAGTTTTTTTTCCTGATGTCTTTTGAAATAGATTTTTTGTTAATTTAAAAAAAAAAAGTGTTCAAGTTATTAAATGAAAAAATGAACATTATTTTATTACATATACATAAAAAAAGACATACCTTATTGTTAATCTTCCGTTTCACACAAGGGTTCAAATTTGAGACCTATGCTCACTAAAAAGCTGATTTGTCTCCATTCAAAGAGGAGAATTTGAGAGCTTTGTATCAAATTGGATTGAATGAAGTGTTTTCAGCAGAATTTGTTTAGTTTTAAAAGATGCTTTTGGGGAAGATAAATTTTTTTATGGTTTAAAAAAAGAAATTGAAGAAAGTTTGTTATTACATGTTACGAAAGAAATTCATGATGTTGATTTTCTTTTTTGCATCATCAAAGTGGTAAAAATCTTTCAAATTTTAAACACTGAAAAATAATATGCTCTACATTTTCTTCTTACTTGCACATAGTGCAGAAGGGAGATGGAGTTAGATTAAACTCGTAAAACTTGGCTTTGGTTGTATATGCTATGGTACGGAAGTGGGATGGAAGAATGTCCAGGTTCCTAAATTATAGGGCATTATATGATGTAGAGGTTTGATTCTATTGAGGTACTTGAATACTTCATAGTATTTGCAATTCTACCACATTGTTTCTGTTTCAATTTGTACATTTTTGCGAAGATCATAATATTTTCCATTCGTGCTGGTCAAGATGATACAATCACATTGAGTCGCACTCAAACAGCAACACATTTCTTTCCTGTTGCATCTTCATCCTTCAGCGTTTCTGTTATAGGGTCTTCAAACCTGCTGAGTTCTGTAAATTCCTGTGTAGTGAGTGCACACTGTCTCAAGTGTACTGTTATCTATAATTTTTATTTTATGATTTTACTTTATTATTTCTGTAAGTTGTATTTCAATTTGTGTTATAAAGTATAAAGAGAGAAGTGACTTTTAAGTTGAAAATGGCCAAGAAATTACACAAATTTTGCTGTAATCCATTTAAAGAGAAAGGACAGTGCTTGACTAAAGATTTAAGAAATGTTACCTTGTGGATGACAACGCTGAAATATGATATTAAAGAAGGCATGAAAATTGTACTTCTTGCCTTACAGGTGGGTAAGAAAAAACATCCTTCAAGTTCTAAAAATTACATTGATATGAGTGATTTGGACTCAATTATAATGATAATCTAAAACCAGACTGTAGTAAAGATGATCCCGAATTCAGAGATGTGGAGTCTGTTTTGAATATTTGAGCATGTTATTGACATCTAATCGGAGAATCGCCTATCATTTAAAAGTAATAAAAGATACTCTAGGGAAGAAACAGAAAAAGTTGAGGTTGTATGAATCTTTTAGTTTTAATTTTTTTTTTTTTTATCAGTCTCTAAAGAGAGTGATTTTCTCTGTGTGTGATGATTCTCACTCAAAAATACTTGTTTAATTTAAAGTTAAATTTGTAATAGCATCTAAAGATAAAAAAAAAAATTACAAATCTTGACAATTTTATTAACTTCAGCATCCTTGCCCAGAAAAATATAATCCCTTTTTCCAGGCATTTACCTTAACATCATTATTATAAAAATCCTTTATATAATAACTGTTTCAAATGATAACATTTTTGCAAGATTTGGAGTTAAACACTTTTTCTTCAGGTAGCTTTTTGTTTTTCTAGCACTGTAATTGCTTACATCAAATTCACATTTGATTCTGTCCATGACTTACTTTTAGGTAAAATTATAAATACAGTTAATAAAATATAGTATCTTTTATTACTTTTATTTTTAATGATAATTGATTCTCTAATAGATGTCAACAACACATTCAAATAATAAAGCCAAAATCCACATCATGAATTTGGGATCAATTTTGCTACATCCTAGTTTTGGATTTTTGTTTCTTACTTGAACTTGAATGAGAGGAGTTATGGGATATGAAGCAACAAGGGCTGTAATCCCCTAGTTCAAAGCTAGACTCAGTATAATTCGTTCCAAAAAAACTCCATAATGATGATTTGATCAGTCCATAAAAAGTACTGCGTCAATCTTTCCATGCAAAGAAAATCCGAAATTGACGGTCTAGTAGACGGCAAAAAAAATACAAGTAGAGCAACAAAGGAAACGCAACACTCTATGCCAAAAGGATGCGGCTAAGAAATATCAAAGTACTTGAGGGCTTGAATGAAGATGGTCAGATTAATTCTTGTTGGTAAAGACATGAGATAGAAGGACATCATAAGTAATGTTAGGTTCAACGGTGTTCAATTTGTTCCAGAGAATAACTCTGAAAGATGCATATTTTTTGCACTTTAAAAGGATGTGAGAAATATCATCATTTTCATTACAGACAATGCACAAAGGGTCGGGATGAAGGTTGAATCTATGAAGCAGACCTGGGGTTATGGTAGTTTTACTGATTATGCGTGCAATTAATCTGTCCTGCACTCTGTTTTCAGTCCATTTAGAGATGGTTATAATGTCCGGAACATTTCCAATCATTGCTTGGTATTTGCTTCTACGGTAGTTGTCATGCGTTATTTGGATTGACTGTTTTTTTAAGTTGGAAATAATGTCCTCTGAGGCGATCCATTCTATAAATGACGTGGAATCAGTAACTTGCTTTGCAAGAGAGTCTGCCTTTTCATTTCATAAGATCCCAGAATGACCAGGAACCCATAAGAGGGAAATATTTTGATTCATACTTTTTCTGACATGAATTTTTGAGGCAAGACGTTGAATGACTTTGGGAGAGTGAAAGGTTATGCTTTTAAGTGAAGATAGTGCCGAATAACTGTCTGATAGGATTAAAATATCCTTTTCAGGAACTGCTAATTCATCCAATGCTTGGCAAATCGCCAAGACTTCCGCTGTGAAAACGGAATTTAGGGGATGAATACGATAAGAGAATTGTTGAATATTAGATAGACCAGCAATTGACGTGTAACATTGTGATTTCAAACCATCAGTAGCAATAATGAAATGATTTGGGAAAAAGCTTTGTATGCATTCAGTGAAACTAGTAGCGATTATTGAAACTGGGATTTCTTTGCTTTGAAAACGAAAGTCTTAAGAAAAATTTCACACAAGTTTGGGTTGGAGTGTGGAAGAACTGGGAGGGTTATAACATGGTCTAGAATGCAATTAAGATTATGAAAAGTGACTGAGGGATTCTGCATCTTTTTCAACGAGCTGTAAATTAGATTCATCATTAGTATGGATCAAAGGAGGGAAGGGATGAGTCGCAATTTGTTTGATAAAAAATTGGATTACTAAACATCTGATTTTTACTGACATTATTTCCTGCCCTGCAAGCTTTAATAAAATAATGTTAGGAGTCCAGATTGGTACTCCAAAGGCTATTCTAAGAGTCGTTGTTTGAATGACATTACAAGATTTGAGGTGTGTTTCTGAAAATTTTTTAATGATAGGGCAACTGTAGTAAAAAAGGCTAAGGATACTGTTATTAGCGATAGTGATAAGATGTTTGGTTCTTGGGCCGTTTCTTTTATAACCTAAAATTTTAAGACCATTAATTTTTTTATGTGCCTTACTGCATAAATTTCTAAGTATGCATCCATTTTGATTATTCTTAGCAAACTGGATTCCAAGATATTTTAGTGATTCACTCCATGTAAGTGGAATACCAGCATAAGTTATACGCAGAAGAGAAGTGAAATTTTTGTTTGATAAATCTATTATAGCGCTTTTGTCTGGACAGATAGTCAGTTTCCAATATGAGCACCATTTATATATGTTTTCCATAGTGTTTTGAATTTTAGTTTGGATATAGGTCATAGAATTGTGAGAACAGTATACAAAAATATCATCAGCAAAAATAGAACATTCAACATTTTCTTCCAAAATCTCAAAGAAATCATTAAAAAAAACTACAAAAAGAATTGGAGAGAGGATGCTACCCTGGGGTAGACCTTTAAAAAGAATGTTTGTATTAGAAAGAGTGTTTCGCCATTTAATTTGAAATAATCTTTCCTGCAGAAAGTGGTGCATCCATTTAGTGATTTTGCCAGTAATACCCAGTTCAAGACATTTGTAGATAAGTTCGTCAATGTGTACAGAATCATAAGCACTTTTTATATCGAGGCTTACACCAACAAAAAATTTTTTTTGCGGGCCTCAGAAATTGCAGTAAAAATTTTGTAAATCGCTGTATGATTATCTCTAAACGGAAGGAATCCATGTTGGTTTGAATTCAATTTTTTCTGACAAGTGAGGTAATTGGTAATACGATGCGCTAAAATACGTTCAAAAATTTTGCAAAAGACTGAAGTAAGGGCTATTGGTCTATAGGAAGTTAATTTAGTTTTATCTTTGTTAGGTTTAGGAATTGGAAGAATAATAGCGTGTTTCCAGTTTTTGGGAAGAACAGAAAAATCTAGTTGCTGTTGAAACATGAAAAGAATTTTGTAAAGGGATGCATCGTCAAGATTTTTTAACCAAATTGCCGGAATATTATTAGCTCCTGGTGTGGAATTTTTAGTTTTCTGTATTGCTCGTTTGAGTTCCCAAAACTCATTATTTCTATTTAAGAATTCATTGTCACTGCCATAATCAATAGGAATAGGCTGAACTTCATTAGTCTGAATTGAGAAATGTTTTGCAAATAAGTCACTTTGCGTCTTCGGGTGGGTTACATACCGGTTGTTATGGAAAATATCATGATTTTTAACATTTGGGTTCATATGATTAGATAATTTGTTTAGAATTTTGAAGAACATTTTGGGGTTTGGGGAAATTTTACTTATGTCATCCCAATAATTGTCTTTGGCCCTTTTAAAGTGAAATTTGAATTTACTTCTATATTTTTTATAATTGATCCATTCTGAACTCGAGATGGTACTCCTGGCTTTTTCCATGCATATTTTTTTAGACGGCTGAAGTTATGGCAAGCAGCATTCCACCATGGTGGATAATCTTTGTTTTCTAGAATTTTATTTGTGGTATGATTACTAATGGTCAGGGAAATTTGGCTTGTAATTGTATCTATAGTCGACTGGTTTGTTGAGTTAAATATTTCTATTGACTTCTCGATGATTGAGTTCCATTTGATAGTTTTGATATTTCTGCATGCATTCTGGAGTTTTGTCCAAGAAATGACAATAGGAATATGATCGCTTTCAAATGAACAATCAAAAACATAACATTCAGTCTCATTAAAGATGGAAGCAGAGCATAAAGTAAGATCGATTATAGAGTATGTACTAGCATTAATGATATGAGTTGGGGTGGAGGTGTTAAGCAGAGTAAAGTTCGAATTGTTTCAACAAAATCCTCACTAAATGACGATTGAGAGTTTCCCCCCCCCCCCCCAAAGAGGGTGGTGGAGGTTGAAATCTCCAAAAATAAAGGTCGGAGTGTGTAGGCTATTGGGGAAAGTTTTGATGGGGTTGATATTAAAACCATGTGGTGCATAAATATTAATGATAGTGAAACTTTGGTTCTTAGAATGGACTTCAACAGCCAGGATTTCTAGATTTGGATCATCCTCTTTGCTATAAACCACTCTTCCAGATAGATTTTTCGGGATACCAATTAGTAACCCACCGCCAAGTCTATTGCTTTGATGTGTATGGTAAAAGATTTTGTTTGGATTCGAAAGATTGTCGTCTGCTTTTAGGGAGGTTTCCTGGAAAATCCAGAAGCTGGAAGTGGAAAAGGGAGGTTGATGAAGCCAAATTTGTTTGTTTTTAATACTACGGCAATTCCATTGCACGAATGACATGAGAATGAGATTAGAAAAAATTAAGGAAAGAGAAAACTGTTTCCTCACACAAAAACGATGATAGAAAAAGCATGAGATAAAATGACTGAAAAAGGATCAAGTGAATAAGAAATGCAAAAATGGCGGTGAACAAGTGAAAAGTTTTAAAAAAGCCAGAATTGTGGACAAAAACAAAACATCAACAAAAGACATTAGCACTGAGGCATGTCTTCTGCATCCTGTGAACCCCCGGCATCCCAAGAAGTGATAGAGCTAGACATTTGGCGCAAATTACTAAAGAGCTTCTTCTTTCGAACTGGAGAAGAACCTGGGTCAACACACTGGGTGATTATTTTGCAGAAATTTTGACAAATACAGTCCATAGATTTTTGTAGCATATCTGCAAAGATTGCTATCTGCCGTTCGAACCTGTCATTTATAGCTTGAACGAGAGTCTCGAATTTAGCATTTATAGTGTCTTCGATATTTGTAACTGTTGGCATTGTTTTCACTGTTTCGGAGTATTTAGCTTTATTTTGCTGAAAAATATGTCTAGCTTCACCAGTTGTGATGTGGTTTCGGCATTTTAATTCCAGTATTTTTTGTTCTGTTATATAAGATGGACAAGATCTGGATTTACCATTATGAGGACCATTGCAATTAATGCATTTCTCAGGTTGTTGGCATGGGCCGATGTGGACTACCCCACAAAGATAACATATGATTGTCTTGTCGCATATGCGTGATGGATGCATGAATGAAAAACATTTGTTACATTGCCTGGGCCGGTCTATGAATTTCTGTAAGTGTTGATGTACGAACCAAATTTTGATTGCTTCTGGTACTGTTGTACCAAGAATGGTGATTAGGACTGGAGACATTTCTTTAGGTGAATTTTGTTTTAGAAATCTTCGCATTTCCACTACAATGCAATCATTTTTGTCCTCTATTTCCGCGGCCAATTCCTCCAAAGGGGTAGATGTAGGTATATCAAAAATCGAGTGGATACATTTTCCCAAATGATATCGGTAGCAACATTTATGCCCATAAATTTTTCCAAAGAGTAATTGTACAGCGCATATAGGGTCTTTCGTTGTAAATTGAAATTTATCCTGTCGGCTATATTTCATATTTTCAATTTGTTCATGGCGACTTACTGATTTTTTTACAAAGTCTTGAATCAGAAATGGATTTGTCTGAGGCATCTTTTTAGGTTTTTCAGCATTAACAATGATGATATGTATTTCGTCGTAGGTTTGATTTCCCAGGCACATAACAAGTTCATTGAGAGTCTTAGAACATGTTGTTGAAAGTGGTAGCCATACTGGCTTGTTGGGAATAGTTCAAAGACGAGGCATAATCCGAGTTCACAATGGTAAAGTTCGAGTGTGTTTTAAATTTTAGGTAGAAAATAACACGGGAAACAGATACTCTTACCTGTTTATCAGGAAAAGGAAAAACAAAGGCGAAAAGTAAAAGAAAACCACCTAAGATTAAGGCACAAAATTTGAAGACGAAGAGCACTAAAAACACAAACCGCTCACACCAACCGCTAACTCCCAATCTTGTTTCTTACTTAAATCAGACATGATACATTTCCGCGAAAACGCGGATTTCCGCGTTTTTTGGCATCAAATTTTATCATTCTTAATTTTCTTTTATATAATAATTCTTCAATATTTTTAATATCTCAAGCACTTTTTATATAAATTTATTTTATTGTTCAATTAATCATAGATATTTTACTTCTCGGTATTTATGTTTAGCGCGATTTTTTATATATGAAGTTCAGCTTTTTTTTGTTCCAAGCCTGTGTCATGTTTGTTAAAATTTAAATCACTCATATTGCCATTTTAAGAACTTAAAAAGATGTTTTTGCTTACCCAATTGTCAGCAGAAAGAAGTGCAGATTCGCATGTCTTTCTCTTTTTTAGTGTTGTTATTCAAGAAGTGATATTTCTTTTAATCTTTGAGTACCCAATGCCCATTGCTTTTTGAGCAGATATAAGCAATTTTTTTTTTTTTTTTTAAATATTCAGTTTCAACTTACAGCCACTTACCTCTTTACAGCAACGTTTATTTAAATACAACTTATGGAAACAATAAACTAAATCATAGAATAAAAACTATTGGGTAGCAGTAGGACTTTAGTGAGCACTACACAAGAGTATGGAGAACATTGCAGGTTTGAAGATCATAGTTATGGGAGAACTCTAAATGGTGCAAGATGCAACAGGAAAGAATATGTTGTTGCTTGACTGTGATTCATTGGGATTGCATACATGCCAACTGCTACAGATTCCCCTTAGTTAATACGTATTTTATCGAAAATTTTCTCAAACTACAGATAAGATTAAAATTTCTACGGAAACGAATTTTTTCCCTCTTGCGCCAGCTTTGACTTAAAGGCAAATATTTCTTCTCGCTAGTATTTCAAACAATAATGGCTGCTATTGATACTCGTAGTTATTGTAACTCCTGTAAAATTAAAGCAGTATTTTCTATCATTTTTTTCTTTCTAGTTTATTTAGATTGTATATAGATAGATTTATCTGTTCACTGATATTTTGCTGAGCTGTTTAAAGTAAAAGGATTTTTATTTTCTGAAGCTGTCCTCATGATCACTCTACTCCACTCCATGCAAACAGCATGGTGGCTCTCCACACCATTCCATTTTTCAGCCTATCCATTTAGCTTGATCATTTATGGGCCACTCCACACAAAACCATCACCTATGAGCACTCCAATCCCCAACTCCACCTACTTTGCCCCCACCAGTTCTGATTACCTCTAGTGCGAGAGAGCCCCCACTCCCATGTATCTACCAAAGTTGTATTTCGGTATTTATGGCCCTGCAGTCCAAATGGATTTCGAGTGAAGTTGGATTTTCAAACTTTTGACCGCACCATGCAAATTCTCATTGAATTTTCTCAGTGACTGCTTGTTTTGGCATGATGTGGAGTGATCGTGAATGTAACTTATTGGATGGCATTAATTTTTGTTAATTATTAATTAATAAAATTAATTATCAAGTCAAGACACTTTATGGTTTGAGGTAAGAAATTGGAACATTTAGGCATTTGTCTTATTGGAAAAATTTGGTGAAATCTTATGCCAACCTTAAAAACTACATTTAAAAATTGATGAATTTGGTGGGAAGTATACTTCCCATGGCCTTAGAAAGGGTTAAAGTGTTTCATCCATTGCTCCCGTCTTTTTATATCTTACTATGAAATCAAAATCTGTATGTAATAACCTTGGTTTATATCTAGTGTTTCAGTTCCAAGGTCTGAGAATCACATTTTTGAGAATAGATTCCACCAAAGGTCTGCCATGTCTGTTTGCCTAGTGCATGTTAGATCTGTCATCATGAATTAAATGTCCCCATGTTGGTGTGTTGTGTAAGTTTCAGTGAGTAAGGTCTTGGTTCATGTGTGGGGTGTGATTACACGTACATGGTTCAAAACTATATGAGGTCCATCATAAAAGTATAGTCTTTGTGTAGTTTCCTATTGAGACATTAATTTAAGCAAATTGTACAATTTATTTTCATCCCCGTTAAAAAATTATGTTACCAGTGTAGAGAGTGAAAGACTGTTTAAAATTGATTAAATCAATGGGTATATTTTGCTATTTTATATTATTTTTTTTAACTTTTTCGTATACAAAGAGAAAGTATTGTAATCGTTATAAAATTCAAACTCCGGATTTTGATGAATCTCCACGCTTCAGACCTCCTTTAGTCCAAAAAAACACAATTTTGGAATTATGTCTGTCTGTCTGTGAACACGATAACTCGAAAACTATTAGAGCTAGAGAGAGGAAATTCGGCATGTGATCTTTACACATAATTTGTAGGTTTCTATCAAATTTTGGACAAACTCCATCCACAGACGTCTGTCTGTGTTCATGTGAACATAACTTAAGTAGCTAGATAGGTGAAATTTGGTACACAGTTTTATCATCGGGAATGTAGATCTATGTCAAATTTTGGACCAAATCTGTCAAAAGGTTGACTGTCTGTCAGTTTGCATAATCACATACTTGTGAACATGATAATTCCTAAACCCTGTGACTTAAATAAAAATTGGTATGAGGTCTGCCAACATTAATTGTAGATCTGTGCCCAATTTTCGTTTCAATTGGTTGAAAAAAGGTGTCCAAATTGCATATTCAATTTTCTTTTTCTTGCATATTGGGGAGTACCCACCTTTCGCCTTGTGGTGTGTCAAGGGAAACTCTTTAGTATGTTGCTTTGCTTAATTTTTTCTCTACCTGTGTTAGGGACGCTTGATGCATTTTACTGCTGTTTGCCTTATTTTTTCTCCTCATGTGTTAGGGAATATATGAGAAAGTTTAGGGGAGGTCACTCCCACTGATTTTTAAAGTTCATGTAATGGTTTTGAATGACTTTGGACTTGAACTCATAAAATTTGATGGCCGTCCATTACTGAGTAAAAAATGATTATTCTGCATTTCAAAATTGCTGCGGTCACATTCAAAATTACCTATATCTGTCAATAATTACTTTCACCTAGGTTTAAAATAAAATCAACATAAGTAAAATAGTGGTTGGAAAATTGACCCATCCAATACTTTATCTGTTGGTATTTTCATATTATCAGTGATGGAGACAATTGATATAGAAATAGTTTTCATATATTTTTTCGAAGTTTAACTGTGAATATTCATCGCCTCCATTTTTAATATCTTTGTATTGGATTTAATTATCGGACATCTCTCTATGCTGGAATGCTAATAGGCAGACCTATGCATATATTTTTTTTTATAACTAATGTTCCTTCTTAAAAAGCCAAGGAAATCTTACAGGAATAATATTTTAGTATTTAAGCAGCACGATAGTTATGTAAATTTTTGTAATGTTTGTTTTTTTTTTTTTTTTAATTTTCAGGGTGCTATAGCTTTACCACCAGGTATGCGATCAGCTATTGTGGTTCGAGCAGATGGTAGCCAGTATCATCTTTTCAATGTTGCACCTCCTGCTGGAATACAGGCTAACACTGCTAATTCTCCAAATACAACATATAGGCTACAATCATTATCGGTATGTATGTTCTCATTCGGATTCTGAAAGTTTTGTTTAATGCAAGGTTATATAGTCTTCCTTCTTTAAGTTCATATCTATCTGGGAGAAATGTGAATCTGTTTCTGAAAAATTTTCTTGCATGTCCTTCAGAAACACAATTTAACCTGTTGAGTGTGTTTTACACACACACATATAGTTAAATATTTCAATTAATCAAAATGTGTTATATTTTCAATATATACAAATATTAATCTAAAAATTAAAATCAAATTACCTTATCAATAATCATACAAATGAAATGCAAAAGATAGTTTGATTAAAGACTATTACACTATGAAGAAAGACAACCTGGAATTGGAATTCCAACAATCAAATGCCTATCAGCATTGGAAACTGATATGTCGCATTAAATCTAGATTTTGTAGCATATATATATATTGTTAGCACATAAACCATACCATATCATTTTATATGAAAATTTGCAATTGCCCTGAAATGTAAAAATTTACTGAATAAATAAATCTTGTCCGTCTTATTTCATATTTTGGGCTTTGTTCTCAAAGCATATTTGAAATTGTTTAAAATTTGTAAACAGCTTTAGTATTTACCTGTATATGGAATTTTTCTTGATAAGGCAAGATTTTACTAACAAAAATAAGATACTGAAAACTAACAGTTATAATTAATAAAATTTTACAAAAATTATTAAAAAATTTTGAATTAATTAAAAATTAAACTCTTTATATTATACAGAATGGCACATATGAAGCAAATTCTAATAAATACAAAAACAAACAATAGAAAATTAAAAAGAAAAAAACTAGAAAAAAATATATATACAGTGGTACCTCCCTTAACGGACACTCCCGAATAGCGGACACCTCTAATTAACGGACATTTTTACGAGTCCCAATCCTTCTATATAGGACAATCCATGTTATTCCCTCTGGATAGCGGACAGGTATTTTTGAAAAAGTTTCAAATATTTTGGCAAACATTTCAAAATTATTCTAACAAGCAAGCTAAAAATATATGTTTATGCATCTTTACAACGAACTTTTCCTGATTCCCCCCTTCCATGCTTGACACAATGAAATTCGACCCTAAAATGTGCATAATGGCATCCTTCTTCCCTTTCTTTCTTCCTGTTCTTCCAAAAATGCCCGTGTTTCTTGGAATTTAGAGGCGAGAAACCTGTTTGGTGGGGCTTGGTCGTTGGTCACTGGCGAGGTTAAAACTTTACTTGTCTATTCAGTTTAGTGCGACAGTGCAAACTGATTCAGATTGTGTTAAAATGGCGTCGAAAAGGAAGAGATTGAATTTGAAAGAAAAAATTGACGTTTTGGAAGTTGCTGAAAAGGAAAAGCTGAGCGTTCGTAGCCTTGCCGAATGTTCCCACGTTGGTAAAACGCAGATTAGTGCACTTTTGAAGGACAAAAAAGGAATTCGAAAAATGTGAGTCCTGAATTCGAACAAAAATTTGAAGTTTCATAAGACAGAAACAAGCGAAATTGATGAAGTGCTTCTGTTCTGCTCGTGCAAAGAACATTCCTGTAAGTGGTGTTTTGCTCCAAGAAAAAGCCAGAGAAGTTGGTGAAAGTTTGGAATTGGAAACTTTTAAGGCCTCAAATGGATGGCTGGAAAAATTCCAGACTCGTCGCAACATATCTTTTAAACAGATTTGTGGCGAAGAAAAGTCTGTAAATCCAAATGAAGTAACAGATTGAATTGGAAAGCTTAAATCTTTGCTTAAAGGATATGATGACAGAGACATTTTCAGTGCCGATGAGACTGGCCTCTTTTAACGTGTCCTTCCGGACAAGACCTTATGTTTTAAAGGTGAAATATGTAGTGGCGGGAAAATTTCAAGAGAGCGGCTCACTTTTGCTGTGTTGCAACATGCTGGGAGACTTCGAAACTCCAGTTGTTATTGGAAAAGCTAAGAAGCCTAGATATTTCAAGAACATTGTTGAACAAAAACTTAGTGTTTCGTGGAAGTCAAATAAGAAAGCGTGGTTGACCACTTAGATAATGAGCGATTGGTTGGTGGAGTTAGACATAAAATGAAAAAAACAAAAGAGAAAAATCATTCTGTTCATGGACAATGCTACTTCCCATCCTGATGATTTAAAGCTCAAAAATATTTGTTTAGTTTTCTTGCCTTCTAAAACCATTTCGATGCTACAGCCACTTGATCAAGGAATTATCCACAGCTTTAAAGTAGGATACAGAAAGCTGCTTCTGAGACATGTGCTTTCACAGATTTCCTCCTGCAAGTCCAACAAAGAGTTGGCAAAATCAGTATCTGTTTTGGATGCAATTTCCTGGACTACGTCAGCCCTTAAAAAGGTGGAACCTAGGTGTGTTCTAAAATGTTTAAAGAATGCGAGATTTTTGAGTACAAGCGAAGTGGCAACTGGCAGTACTACTGAAAAAAGCGAAAAAGAACTTGCAGGTCTAGTAGCCAATTTGGATTCAAATGTCCAAGTTGAAGAGTATGTCAAGATAGACGACGATTTATCCATTGAGGAAGAAAACCTGCATGTTTCCAATTTCATTCATCGGGACACCACTGAAGCACTGGTCCTTCCTGAGGATGATGATGAGGAATCGCCAATGGAAGACTGCAAAATCAAAGATTATTCGCAAGCACTGAAATACAGCAAACAATTAAAACAGTTCTTTCTGAAAAATGAAGATTCCAAGGGACTAACAAAGCTAAATCCTATGAAGCTGAAATCAACTTTTGTCAATTTGTTTTTTTTCATTCAAGTAGTAATTAAAATACTATGCATTATATTTTGGGATTATTTAATGCAAGATAAAAGGATTAGCACATAATTGAAAGTAGTAAATAGTTATTCTTTTCTTACCTAATTAATTTTTCCTTTTTAATTAAAATTGAAGCCGTAATTTTCAATCAAATATCAAACAGAAGTGCAAAAACTTTTTTTATAAAAAGATTGTCCTCTCCAATAGCGGACACCTCCTAAAAACAGACAAAACTTTTGGTCCCGTGACTGTCCGCTTTTCGGAGGTACCACTGTATAAGAAACTGAAAGCTAAGTGTTCATTAAACCTATATTTCTGTGTCATTTAATTTTTCTTTGTTATAAAGGGAGCGACAGTGCCAGGTATTATTAGGACGCTTTCTCATCAACAAGTTGTTACAGTTCCAGTTTCTTCTGCTGCTGTAAAAACACTTCAGGTTTGTAACACATATGCTTTAAGTAGTATGTTTTCACTGTTTCTTTCATCTCACTCTAATCTGTTTTAAAAGTTGTTTAAATTTTCCACTGATTATTTCTCTTCTTTTTATTGCACACTTTTTTCTATAGATGTGTTATTAAAAACTTTTTTTAATAATAAGGTTGTTTTCTTAACTCTTTGCGGCGCAGTGTGCCAGATAGCACACCTAATTTCACTCGCTTCTCAACAGTTAAATTCAACTATAAATGGAGAATTATAGGTTTAGGATAGGGCTAATAGTACTCCTTTTAAAATGTACATAGCAGCCTTATGAAATTTCGTTTCGGAATAGGAATTATTAGAGATAAAGTTTGGGAAAATTCCTTAACTCTGAGATAAGAAATTTTTTCAGTTATGGACATTTACAATTTTAACAAATTAACTCAAAAATTTTCCTCCAATATTCTTGAAGTTTTAATTTATGATTTTCTGTAAAATTCAACAATATTTTTTGAGTGTATCATGGTGGCTGTATCAAAGGGGGTTCTCATATGAGGGGGTGACCACAAAGAGGGATGACCCCCCCCCTTGAAATTAAGTTTAAAAAAAAAAAAAATTGTAGATTCTATGTCGAGACAATAAACTAAACTCATTCATGATGTTTTTCCATCATATCATCATTTCAAAAAAATTTAATGCCTTGCACCGCAAAGGATTAAATGGTTTCCTATAAAGAATACAGTGGAAAACCATACAGCATGTCTTGTTTTCTATGATATGCTTTTTTGATATATGTTATAAATTGAATTAAAGAATGAAATTAATTTTTGGTATACAGAACTGCACTCAGCCAAACCTTGTAAAAAATTAATGGTTCAATTTCAAAATCATATTGATGGGCCTATTTTCATTAAAAAGCTATATGCACATCTGAAAAATCGCTTTTATCCATTTATAATGTATTTGTGCTCAATTCCACTGCTGAGTCTTAGCCTGATATATTTTCATTCTTAAAATCAAAGGAGTGTGGATTAAGAATATATCGGGTTAATTTGTGAATGAAAATAAATCAGTTTAAGCTTGGACTGACCTTTTTTCAATGTCTTTGTAAATAAAAGTTTACTTGTTTATAGTGGTGAATTTTGATTAAAATAAAAATATTACTCTTGTTTTTAACTTGCACTTCACTTTAACTCATTACTGCAAATAATTTTGTTAATGATGATATTTTCTCTGAATTTTGTTTTGAAATTTAATTAAGGGAAATGAATCACTGTTTTGTATTTATTTTTGGTATATAAGCCTTCATTTTACTGAATTTTTCTTTGTTTGCAGACTGGCCCTGGAAGCATTGTTAGAACCATCTCACCACAACAGATGGCCTCAACATCTCAAGCTAAAAGCCAGCCAGTAAGTGTAAGTTCAATTTGCTGAATATTTATTTTATTCGGAAGAAAGGTGTTGAACTCCCATTTTTATAAGAATATTATTTAAAATATTTTATTTTTGATGCTGACCCCTTGTGAAATTCTGACTTGGCATTTTTTTTCTACTGCAATTCACTCCATCGTATTTATTGCTTTTTTGTCAGTCTGAACAAAATAACCTCGACTCCACAGAGGAGGCATCACATTCCTTGGTGCTTGTCGGACTGTTTTTATAATATATGTGTCTTGTATGGTTTACATAGGTTTTTGATTGTTGTCATTTGTAGACTTTGCAGCTTTAGTCACAATGTGGTCACTTTGGTTAGGGACAAAGTGTAAATTATTTGCCATTTGTTGGGCTCTACAAAGCTAATCCTGGAACTTTTAGTTACAGCTTTGTAAATGTCCCATTATTCCATTTAATTTTATTTAAATTAATACTTGACAGAAGTAATTATTGCTGGATTTTGTTAATACAGTAGAAACCCGGGAATCTGAACTAATTGGGGCTGACCTCTGTTCAAATTCCGGGAAATTGGGTAAAATACTCTTGATATACCAAATACAGTAGAGTATGACTCTGGGTGCTCTGTGAAAGCATACAGAAAGAGCACGCAGCGATTTGCACGGTACAGTGGCAAAACAAGTTGATGGTAAAAAGAAGATATCCGAGTTTCTTTCTACTAACTAAGGTGCTGTATTCATTATTAAAGATCACTTCAAACACTTCTTTTAAGTTAGGAGTAAACATTAGCTTTGTTTCTGATTCGTAATTGTTATTTTCCCTTCATTTTTCAGTAAAAACTTTTCAGAAAATTAAAAAAAGGTGTTTGGATTTCTGGGGTTCTACTGTACTTAGTTTTATTTCAATGTCATAACTTTCCTTTTTCGTGTAAAATTTTGTTGACATTTCAGACAAAAAGATGTAGTAAAAAATCTTGCTTCATTTTAAAAAATTAGGACTTTGAATAATTCTACATTTTTACTTTTTTTAAAAAATTTACATGTTTTCTTAATTTTGTGTATTAGAAGTTTGTACCTGTACTGTTAAGTGGGTATGTTTGATATTCATACTGTTTATGATAAGGCAAATTTTAAATAATCCACATTTTATTATTAATATCAATATTTCTATTTTAATGTGTTAATGACTAAGTATTTATTGTTATGCTGTTTTATACATCTTTGAAACTTGTTTTTCAGTCTACAGTAGTGAACACCGTCTTACAGCAGACTACTACCAGTATTACTAGAAGCACTTCATCTGCTGCAACATCCTCTGGCCAAGTGAGTACATATATGACTGTAGAATGTCATATTTGAATGAATTTTAAAGGAATATATGGTTATTTGTATGCCTTTAATAGGTAGTGGAAGCTCATTTCTGCTAATTATTTTAGTGATGAAGATCTCTGATAAAATTTGTATATGCTCACTGTAACTAATTATAATCAAAACTGAAAATTTTTTTTGAAAACGTTAAAGGTGCGGATTTGCATTGACCATGCTGACATATGGCATTTCATAATGAGAAAATTCTCACATTTGATTTAACATTACTCAAGCTACCTATACCAGGATCACAACAATGCAAATTTATGAAGACGGGTACCCTTCAATAGAGAAGTTTATAGGAAGCAGAATTTAAAAAAAAAAAAACTCTACTTATTAATCTTTTGACAAAATCTATTACTATAAAAATAACATAACATGTCATTTACAAAAGCTTACACGCAGTGAAAACAGTGTCATCGAGGCCTTTTTTTAATGAACGCACATTTGGAGCCATAGTTAAAAAGTGACTCTTCCTAACATTTTAAGCAGATTTATTATAGAAATACTAACCATTACAATGATTCCATTCCTATTGGTCATATTTAGTAATATATTTTTGGGATACTTATATTTTAAACAAATAGAAAAAAAAGGCCCACTCTTCTGTGATCCAAACTGACAAAGTTATGAACATCACTATTTTAGACCATTTCAATGGTTACTTTGAGGAAGTTCTGCCAATCAGTGCATGGAATTTATTCGAAGGGACTGTTGATTGGCTTAAAATAATGAAATTCAAATCTTCATACCTCAAATAGTTTTAGTCACAGAAGAGTAGAAATTTTAAAAAGTCAATGTGTGAAGAATATTTTCCCTAATATAACTAACAGGACAAAAATTTAGACTTCGTGATTTTTTCAGCAATACAATTCATATGTTGATTCAAACAAAATATTCTTTATATTGTTTGAATTATTAAAAGCATTTTTCCAACTGGAAGTACATTAGAGTCCCGCTAATCTGAGCCACGCTTGTCTGGAAATTCGGTTAATCCCGACAGGGCTTTTTTCTTTCCACAAAAAGCTGAATTACTAATTTCAGTGAGAGGACAGTATTAAGATAATAATGAGCACATCCTGTTTCTAAGCTGTAAGAAGAGTTGTATGCATTTATGAAAGAAAAAAAAACATTGATTTTTATAGTTTCACCCATCTAAAACTCATATTGCACACATTTTAAGGCAAATTACGTTGAATCTGGACAGGGTCCCTTCCCATCTAGTCCAGATAACTGGGACTCTACTTATATACTTATCTCATCTAGTTTACCACATAAATATATATTAGAAAATCACCTGTCATGATATGGCGGGTGCAAATCGCCTCTTCATCTGATAGATTTCGCATCAAATTTGACGTGTTTAAATAGATATATGTACGAGCGAAATGTTTAACATTGATTGAAAATAAATCAAATAAACACATGTTTTATGACAGGAAATATATTTTCTCATTTACAGATTTTTTTAACAATTTTCCTTGTACTTCAGATGTCTAATCAAAACAAAGCACTTCTCTTCTTGTCAAACATCTCCAAAACATATTTGAAAATTATGTCATCATGTTTGCAATAAATAATCAGATGCATCATGGCATCCAAACTATATGACACGCATGATATACCACTGACGTGATTTACTACTTTCTATTAAAAAACGGAAATTTGAAATATACGATTAATTTAATTTAAAATTTCTTGGGAAGTATTGATCATAGTGATATAAATGTTATATCTATCAATAGTATATTTTATTCCACTATTTTAGAGGTATTAAATTTGAAATTAGAACGAAAATTACTTTTTTAAATTTGAAATTACTGAAAATTAGGTGCTCTAACAATGAAATAATGCTGTTCAACGTCGCAAATTTTATTGGTGGTGATGTCAGAGCATTTCCAGATCAGTAAGAGACAGATCTAAGCTATTATATTAGTAATATAATGCTTTGCCCATATTATCTAGTAAACATGAGAGCTAGAATAATTTTGATTGGATTTAAACCGGCAATTGATATGTTATATGTTGTGGGAAGAGTGTGCCATCCAATTCAAGATGGTAGAAATTTTCATTTCCATATAATTCCTTTATGATCAAACATCGAAAGATAATTCAAACTAAGTGAATTATCTAAATTAAGTGACCTCATCATAAGATATAACTTTTGTATGGAAAATTTTTCGATGCTTGCAATTGCTTAGAAGTCGGGGGCGGCTGAAAACTAATTTTTATCTCGTAATTTAGACTTCTTTTCAACCTAGGCATGTGACTTCTCTTTGGAAAGCTTTTCTCAATTACATTCTCTTCCATCATCTGTCATTATAATAGCTCTAACCCTTACGAGTGAGGAGGAAAGGCAGAAGGGGAGTGAAATTTTCTTTTCCTTATATCTCTTAGATAAAAAGAATCTACCCTCTCCTTCCAACTTTATGAAAGGAACTTTTTCATAAATCTATCTAGTTCAGAAATGTTCATCTATTGTGATTTCAAGATGCAAGAAAATATCTGGTGACGGAAAAGGTCATGGAATATCACTGAAATGAGAAATTTCCCTTACCCATTTAGGGACTGTAGCTCAAACAACATTTCATGAAAGTTCTTACCACACAATCAGTGGCCCAATCATGTTGATAACCCTTTTACTCATTTTTCCCTTTCAGAGTTTTCTGGTTTACAACAGTTTTCAAACCTTTTCACACAAAGACCTCAATTTGAGGTTAATGTTGGGTCATTATTTGCAAAAGAAAAATGACCAAAACTATCACTTACAAATGAAGCAATGCCTCTGGTAAAATCCATGGAAAACCAGATGAGTGGCTGGGGATCTCATCATTGAAGTGACACTTGAAGGATCATTGTGTTTAGATACAAAAACTCTTTACTTTTAATTAATATATGGTGCTTTCAAGTCCACACCAGCATGATAGAAATTAAATGGCATTATTATGGGGTGTTATTTAAACATTGGGTTCTCATCCATACCCTACTACTAGCAGAGAGATATCCACTGTAAAATTGTTGGTTCCCCATGAACCAACCTTTCTTTAGAGTATTGCTGTAAAGAAGTTCTCAGATATGAAATGCTGCTTGTGAACCTGACAGCCAAATCAACATTTTGATAAGGAATCTCAAAAAAAAAAAAAAAAAATGTTAAGAAATAAAACACTTTTACAAATAAATCTCACAAGCAAAAATATTATTCTAATTGTTTGTGAAATCATGTGACCCAAGCGAAACACTTATATGAAAATAAATGCAAATAGTTCAAGAAACAGAAACTCGCAGAAATAAGCGTCCGAGTTAAAATAGTGTTGCCACTCAAAGGCTGAGAGAGTTGAGCTGCTAAGGCACTATTTCCTCCAGTACTGCTACGATTCCACGACTGGTAGGAGCAAGAATAGGCCTGAGAGTTCCAATCTGAGGAGAAAAAAGTCCCTTCATTCCAGTGAAGCTCTAAATAAACTTCAACTTTTCATGCATCATACAAAAGGGCCAAAAACTACTACACACTTAAAATAATTACAAATGAATTAACACAAATGTAAATTTTTTGGATATTGTGTATAAAACTTACACTTAAGCAATTAAGTACTTACACGTAAGTGCTAACTTACTTGAGTAGCTGGAACAAGACTGCATATACGCAGGCACAGGTGGAGGACGGATCCCTTCTATCGTCATCTCCCCGCTAATTAAAGCTTGCTGAACATGACGCAAGCTTTTCTGCAGATAGAATAATGAAAAACATTTCATAACTCAAAAAAAAAGATTTACAAGCTTCTATTTCACTACAAACAGAAAATTAGCCATTTGCAATGATATTAACAGGAGCATGAGAACTACTTACTTTTAAAAAATGAATAAGATATGGTTGGTGGTTAGACTGTAATTCTTTTTGCAGTTGTGTTGAAAATTCTTCTGGCTCTATAACTCCGTCCTACAAAATTTTAAATTCGGTTAGACAAAACTAACTAAAAAAACATCGATTTTTATAGTTTCACCCATCTAAAACTCGTATTGCACACATTTTAAGGCAAATTCGGTTTAATCTGGACAGGGTCCCTTCCCATTTGGTCCAGATAATTGGGACTCTACTTATATACTTATCTCATCTAATTTACCACATAAATATACACTAGAAAATTTGTCATGATATGACGGGTGCAAATCGCCTCTTCACTGGAGAGAGTTCCCATCAGATTTGACGTGTTTAAATAGATATATAAGAGCGAAATGTTTAACATTGATTTAGAACAAATTAAATAAACACATGTTTTATGACAGGATTTTTTTTTTATTATTTAAAGATTTTTTTATTAAAAAAAACCTAACATTGGTAAACAACATTACATGTGAAGTATTTCTCGTTGTTTAACAATTTTCCTTGTACTTCAGATGCGTAATCTAAACAAAACACCTCTATTTTTTAAACGTTGCCAAAAAATATTATCAAATTATATCATTACGATTGCAATAAATAATGAGATTCATCATGGCATCCAAACTATATCACGCGCATGATATGCCACTGACCGAATTTACTACTTTCTATTCAAAAACGGAAATTAATTTGAAATATATGATTAATATAATTTAAAATTTCTCGGAAACTATTGATCATAGCAAGGTAAATCTAATATCAATCGATAGAAAATTATTATTGTTTTTCACTATTTTAGAGCTATTAAATTTGAAATTGGAACAATAATTACTCTTTTAAATTTAGAATTACTGAAATTTTGGTTCTCTGACAATGAAATAATGCTGTTTAATGTGCAGTGCTATGGAGCAAGTTTTATTGTTGGTGACATCAGAGCGTTACCAAGAGAGAGATCTGGGCTATTATATTAGTAATAGTCTGAAGAATCATTCTGTTCAAAACTAAAAGAAATATTTTTAAATTGAATATTGTATAAACTTAATTTGATATTTAAAGCAGTTTTTATTTGGAAATTTTTTAAATATTTTTAATTACAATTTTCTGCTTTTCTCTTTTCACATAATAGTTAAGATTTAATTTTATATTTTAAATATCCTAACTTTTGAAACTATGCAGTTGAATGAGTCAGTCAGAGCAAGTTTTAAAGTGATATGCTGTGTTTCTTGGGTAATATCATATCATATTTCTTATAAATGTATTTTTTAAAGTCTTCCTGCCATTTTTTCTGAGGATTGAATACTGGTTGACATCTCTAAAAGAAACAATACATTTCTTTACAAAAAAAAGTTTAAAAAAAAAACTTATTTAAGTGAAAGTATAAAGAAAAATAGTGGTTCCTTGCAATGTAATTTTTACACTCTATGTAGTGCATATTTTAAATGTTTCTACATTCAAATGGTAAAAGTAAAATGCACAATTTTTCCGGTTCCTGTTAGTCCTTCTTTGTGCCATTCAAATATTTATTGAAATCTATAAATTTAATGTCAGCTGCTTGAGATTTGAGTCCATTATTTTTCATATTATAAATTTTTGTCTTTGAAAGGACTACAATTATTCTGGATACAATCATGACTACTACTATGATTATTTGGTAAGTCTAACATTATAAACCATTTGCACCAGTACCTCTCCCTCGTTTGTGTGTTCATCACTTGAATGCTTTTTAGTGGATTTGGCAGTTCCACATCTTTCCTGACACTTTTAGCTTATTTTTTATTTAGGGTGGTCTCGCCTTTCTCTCATTGCTTTTGCTTCTCACCATCTGTGTGCCATGTGAAGTCTGGAATGTTAAATAGCATTTTTCATTTCATTCAAGTTGTGTAAAGTGACCAGTGCTTGATTAATACTGGTTGTCTCAAATGGTTATGTATAAATTTTACGTGTTGGGTAATCTAGTTATGCTGAAAAATATTTGCATCAGAAGGTATGCCCAGAAAATGACCAGCAACTTCTAGAGGCATGTTGGCGAACATGAGTGGTATAATATACAGGGTATAACTGGAACAGGTAATCAGGAAAAGTTGGGGATTTTATGGAGTCTGGAAAGTCAGGGAAAATTAATAGTTATTTGTTACTTGAGTTATTATCTATCATTAATCTTATGTCTAGCATTCTTGTAATAAATGGATATTTTTACAAAATATTTTTTATAAATAATAAATGAATTTAAAAAAAAAAGAAACTTATATCAATTTCTAGGCATAAGTTTTTGATTAAGAGCAATTAATTTCTTATGTTTGTTCAAGGGCAAAGATTTGAGTAATATTTGGCAGTTTCTTTGTTTAAACTCTTGCTAAAATATATGTTATTAGTACATAATTATGCTTATTTTATATTTATGCTGCATCATGTTATTCTGGTACTCATCTTACGAGAAAGAGCACCATTAGTTATTGAACTGTTTTTTAAAGTTTTGATAAAGATTATAACCTTGACTGTTAATTTGCTTGTGTTACAAAATTAGTTTTAATGTTTACTTAGAATTCTTATACAGATTTGAAGCAAAATGTACATTCATTTCCAGTATTTTTACATATAAAAATAATATATACTGTTTAATAGATTTTTTTAGGATGTTAATTCATTATTTTTAATGGGCATTCAAATATATATTCTCATATTAAAGTGTTTTTAATAAATGTATATTTTATACAGTGATCAGGAAAGAAAGCCAGGGAAACTAATGTAATTAATGACGTAAATCAGGAAAATGTGTACAAGTTTGATCAGGGAAAAATTCAGGAAATTTTTTCACAGTTTCTGTAACCACCCTGTATGGTGAGAGAGGATATTAAAGGGAATTGGTTGCATTGATAAAGACAATACGAAATTGGTAGTAAAATCATTGAATGTGGATGTGTTGGATGAAAATAAGATATTCGCTATGCAATATCTTTTCCCAGTCAGATAACTTGTCAGATCCTTACAAAATTACTCTCCCTACCCTTCTTGTGGTGATATGCTGTATGATTGCTTTGTGGTGCGTGAATGCAATCCAATAAGCAGGATTTTTTAAAAACAACTCTTTATTTTACAAATCTTCCAACTAAGCATAGCACAAGTATTAACTTCGGCGCATAGTAAAGAATTCACAACACAAATTCCCTAACAAATCTTAACCTAGCATTGAAGTTTCTGTTAACTCACCAGCTTGCTTGCAAGTCAAATTCAATAGCGGCGAGAGCTGGGTCTTTGCTCTTTCAACGAGGAAGTGACTTCATTATGCAGGAAGTGGCTGATCTCTAGAAGACAATGGAAACCAAGTAGAAATAGGTGGGAAGTTTGGGAGTCTTCTAGAAAATTCCTTTGCCACCAGTCTTTTGGCATCTCAGAGCTTGAACGACTTTATGCTTTGTAACATTGCTCCCTTCAAAGACTGCCACGTCCGGCAGTCACCATTATAAAACATTATAGTGATATTTCTGGATCCCTGGCGATTTATATGGATGACTTTTGGCTTGGCGTTGAGGCGTCTACTCTGTGGTAACATTGTTCAGTTTCTTGACAGCAGTATCGTTCCCTTGTTGTAACTTGGGACTCTGAGCCTCTTTGTAAACCCGGGTTAGCCATCCCGACTAGACTCTCTTAGGTGGTCTGTTGCTCAGTGTACTTGTTTTCATTCATTCTCTGGCCAGTTTAATTAAGCTACAATGCAACATAAGCTTTCATCGGCGAGGAAAGGTGTTTCACTGGTCTAGTCAAAGAGAATATCACAGAACTGCAAGCGTGAGTGTTAAAATAAAAGCATTTCTGCTGGAGTCAGCGGTAACCTCATGTTCGCTCCACATAAGCCAAGAGAAGAGTGGCATGTGTCAATCTGTCTGGTTCCTGAAACAAATAAAGACAGATGATTTAAAATCGTTAAGTCAAATCATTACTAGCCGGTTCGAGTGCAATCTTGGTTGTTGGGTTTCAGGAGTACAAAAGTTTTGAAAGCTCAATGCTTGAGGAATTAAATTTGCTTGATCAGAATGCAATATCGCCAAACGCGCCATAACATGAAATCCAGCTTGGCTGAGTTCTTCCTTCAGTCGGCTACCACCAGTCTGGAATGAGGAATTGCTTCTGGCCACTTGGTAAAGCAGATCCGTCGCCACTAGGACATATTGGTTTGCCTTTTTTGTTGTTACTGGAAAAGTCTAGGATATCAAACCGATGCCGAATAGTGCTCCCATTATAGCATTACAGCGACCTTTAATCTTGTTTTGGTCCTTTACGGGCTCATAGGCATGGCATTCTCTACCATTTTTCAGCGATGAAAGCGCGAAGTGGTCTCAATAAAATAAGCTCTCGTGTTTTTTGCTTAAAGTTTACATGACTCAAAATTCCTCACTTGGCTGTCAACGGGTCTCTCCAGAACTTCTGGAATTCTACTCTTTTGGGAGAAGGTAGTTGCCGTAAACTGTCGTCACTCCCTGCGTTATAAAAACACAATCGCCAGGTGTAAGGAGTCCCAAAATTTAGTATCGTTTGTTGCCAGAATGAGACCGTTCTTGCCAGATGGTCGATCAACTAATATGGTTTCTTCAAAATCAGTTTAATACTAGGTCTTCTAGCTGTGCTGAATCTGGCATGAAGACCAGGGATCTACAGATGTTTGTTGAATGCTTTCACAGAATTATCTATCTCCGTTCGAACTTTTCGGCATTGGTACGCTTTCTGTACAGTGCCAGAAAGACATCATTTTCGCCAGAGGTCCTTTTGCGATGCTGGACCCCAAGAAATCATACTCACAAAGTCTTTGGGTCAGAGTATCTGCCCTCAGGTTCCTTGGAATTCAAAAGCGTCACCAAGGAAGCATGGTGGATTCTCAGAAGAAATTTCCGTCCATAGAAGGGGTAGTGATGGAAATATAGATTTAACAATGACGATAATTCTTCCACATATGACAGCAATTTCTTTCTGGCTTGCCCAAAATATTTGCTGAAGTAAGCGACCGTTCTTATTTATACAGGACAGCGACTCCCTATTCTTCGTACCTAGCATCCGTATCAAAATGAAATCTTTGTCAGTCAGGGATGGTCAAAATAGGAGAAGATGTCAAATCTGCTGTAAACTATTGAAGAATGTCTCACGATCTTCTGTCCAATTAAAATTTGTTGGCTTCAGTTAATTTATGTGAAGAGGAATGTATTGTGGAGAAAATTTTTCACAAAAGCGGCGATATCAAGTTACTTGCGGTCCGAAACTTCTGAGAATAGGTATTCTCTGGTAGAGGCAATCATTTACTGCCTTAATTTTTCCTGGATCAGTTTTAACTCCTTCTGCTGAAATAGCATGTCGAGATAAGTAACCTCCTTTTGGAGAACCTGCATTTCAAGTTTAACTTGGGGTTGGCTTTTGTAGCCTTTGGAATACTTCAGAAGGTTATTTAAATGTTAGCCTACTATTATAATATCATCTAGATACATAACAGGCTTCAGGCGATAGTCCATACTGTCTCCATCAATCTCTCCATTGCTGGGGCGTTACAAGTCGAAAGAGCATTACCTTAAATTGCCAAAGTCCTTGTCCTGTGTGAGCTGTCTTCTCTCTTTCTTTCAGGTTGGATCTCAACTTTACCAGTATCACTTTTTTCAAATCCAGTGTAAATTAAACCGCGAGCTTCCATTTTCAAAGCATCCGAGTCTATTAAGTAGAGCGAAGGGGATAACTGCTCCTTCTTAATTCGTTCGGTTTCTGTAATCAACGCAATTGTGTTGATCCATCTTTTCTCGCTTTATGTGGTGAAGCCAAGGGCCTGATGATTCCTCAATTGTCCATTGTAATATATTTAACTTCGTTGATCTGCTGCTTCTTTGCGCAGGCAAGCGCCTTGGATATTGTGACCGATTGGTCTCTGTTAATTCTATGTTGTGTCATGTTACGGTGGCGATAAGCGTCACAGGTTGAAAACAGTTCTGAAATTCTTTAGTAAGGAATTTTTAATTCATACTTCTCTTCTTATTTTTCATTGTCAGCATTTACGGGCTTTCCAAGTGTGAAAAGATGTTGCAGTAGCCAGAAAATTCTTGAGATGACGGCGATATCCACCACTGTTCGCGGAATTAGCAATAACAGCTCCTTCCAGAATCTTGGGTATTCTTCAAATTCAGGCGCTCTAACGGTGGCTTCCTTTCAAAATCAACCCGACGCCACAGAAACACCCTTCTGAGGGGACTTGTGCGAATGTTACAGCATATCTGAACGTTCAGGAATTTCCTGGATGGGCAATTCTGATCTTGCTGTTATTACATTCTTTTAGTATCTGAAGACACAACTTTGAATGCTGTACACAGCTGAAAACAGAATTTCTCTCACTCTATTATCTCATTCTTCTCAGGTCCTACTGTAAATTAAATTTTTTGTGAAAATCCAGGCCGAGGAAATGCGAGAATCAGTGATCTTCTTCCGTAGATTATATGATGGAAACTTTCTTGGCCACATTCAATGGTTCATCCATTTCCTCATATTTCTGTTATTTCACCAGTAGGTCTCTTCAAAAAGAAAATCTTCAGGAATGTGAAAATAAGCTTTCCTTCAATTTTGTGCCAAGATCTGTTCTTAAAGTGACATTTGCACCTGTATCACCAACAAACACTGGATACTGCAATATGATCCTTCTAAGTAGGGTCCTGTTCTTCCACTAAGTGAGGAGACTCTAGGTCCTTCTTCCAGAGCTTTATACGAAAGGCTGCCTTCGCCCATAAGACAGCCGTCTATTGGACCTGGTTCCAGTAAATATTTCTTTTCCTACACGTGCCCCTTCTTGTTGCACTTCCAGCAAGTCGTTGAGTTTCGCAGTGTTCTTTCCAACAACACTACAGTTTAATAATTTTCCTTTTTGTTAAAGAGATTTCAAATTTATCATCCCGTTCTCTACAGTGGTATCCTCAATCCATTGACTGATGTGTCTAGATGTCTTGACACAGTTCTGCAGCCTCATAATTTCATGCTATATAAGCTGAAGCTGATTTCAAGTCTGGCATCCAACAACCTGGATTGAATGCTTTCCAGATGTTTTCGTCCCTGATGGCGTCGATAGAAATTATGACGCTGACTTCGAACATCTAGAGGGCACTCAAGCGTGCAGCCAGGCTCGATATTCGTTCCACATCGGCCAATACTTGAAGGCTTTTCCCGGCTTCTGGTCATATCGCATTCTTTAGTTGGTTTCTATAAGGGTAAGTCAGGTGGCTGTCTCTCAAATCTGGATTCCAAAAGCTTTCTTTCGATGGTAGTTAAGTCTCTCAATTTATCAACTGGAATTCGCCGAACCTCTGCTGCTGATCCTCGCAGCGATGCCTGATGACTGGCAACAAACTCGTCCATATTTGTACAGCTCCACAGCATCGTAGCAGGTCTTAAAACTGTCCTTGATGTTGCCGTGAATGTCCACCCAACTTGTATGGGCCCGAGAATACATAGATTCTGGATTTGCGGAAAATTGTTTGAGTCTAGTTTCAAGATGCCAAGTCTTCTTCTCTCTAGGTCACTCATCTTTCTCGAACCGCACCTTGACTCCTCGATCTTCGCTGAACTTCTCTCGCTTTCGTTTATTTCACGTGCACTTCCTCTTCTATTTTTCCAACCATCGAATGTATGAATCACCATTTCTTCAACTTGATATATGTGTTTAAGATCTGACTTTTTATTTCCTCCCTCCGGATCGCGGCCTCTTCCTGTCAACCTCCATTTGTCTTGAAACCGGCTTTCATCTCTATCTATCATGGCAAAGAGCTTCTCAAACTTTTCATCCATTGATCTGGGTCAAAGTCAGTCTGGCATTCACAGAGGCTCAAGACCCCTCTGACTTACCATCTTAGTAGCTTTGTGATTGTGCATGAATGCAATCAATAATAGAATTTTTAAAAAAAAAGCTCTTCTACAAATATTCAAACTAAGCATTAACTCTAACTCAGCACTAAGTAAAAAATTACGAGACTACCAATAAATCTCAACACAACGCTGAAAAGGTTTCTTGTTAACTCTGTGCCTTGCAGGTCAAATTCCATTCATTCTTCTTGGCGAGCTTGCCGCTTTTATACTTTCAGCAGGAAGTGACTTCGTGTAGGAAGTAGCGTAATCTCGAAAAGTTCATGAAACAGTAAATAAATTGCGTTTGAGGATCATCTAGAAAATTCCCTTTGCATGGGCAAAATGGTCGCAAGTCTAGCATCTCAGAGAAGCGGCTTTTGCCAGCTTTGTAACAATTATACAATACGCAAGTTCCTGTTGTATATAAAACTCCTAGAATCAATTATAAACTACATAGTCACTGAAGTAGGCTATAGATCTCTGATTTGATAGATCAAAGAATCCGTATAGTTAATTAGAAACTGTGAAGCACAGCATTGTGATTGATGGAAAAATTTGGAACTTCTCTCTGTAAGTATATCATAATAATCTAATATGCATCTAGCTGATATTTTATAAATCATGTTGCTGTTCTCTAGCTAGCTTCCTTGTGTAGTTACTCACATTACTATAGATAAGTACATTACACTTTCCATTGCACACTTCCTATGCAAAAGATGGGTTTATCATGAGTGATCATATGGCCAACTTGTAAAATTATACTCTGATCTTTTGAGCGATCTTATGATTATTGAAATAAGGAGGGAGGGGACTGTGCAATTCATTTGATACAGTGAGTAATTAAATTTATGCAATTATCAAAAAGTTTAAGGTATATATTATAATGTCGCGTACATAGATAATTGATGTAACGTATATGGAGAACAGAAAGTTTTAGTTTATGTTTCTGAAGAGTAGCTTTTGTGTAACGAGAGAATATATGTCTGTAGGTTCTTGTGGTAATCTTGGACTGATCAAGATTAATGAAAATGAGAGATTGAGTGGAGGTTCAGTTAAGATGACTAATTTATCCTGAACCGATGTTTAGCACAATGTACTACAGTTGCTGAGAATACAGGAACAACGGCGATAGAATCTCAAAAGCAAACCTTTTCTGGTGCTTGTACTGATCATGGATGTAACATTTCAATCCATACTAGGCCTAAAATATGTAATGATCTCCTGTATCTTAATACATAGAAAATTTCGCCGGTTCTAGTGATCGACAATTCAATTGAAGTGATCGTTTAGTGGTCAGGTGTCAAAATCGAGGCGTGGAAGGGTTAGAGATCGGGAGAAGAAAGCATCATCAGCCCAAGAAAATCTGCTAACCTTCGCAAAGATCAGTCAACTCGTGCTGGATCTTTGTGTTACCATTTATTTAAATGGTTTCTCAACTTAATTGCTAGAAAACTTTAAATAAATAAAGGTTACTCTCAATAGACATTTTTGAAAGCTTAAAAAGGTAATATGATTTTTTTCCAATAACTGCGTAATTGATCCTTTCTGCACAGTTAAAAAATGCCTGCGTACATACCAACAATGTTGTGGGGGTCCTGCTTTTCTTGCTATCTTGTAACCAATAGATTGTGTATTTTTAGGCTTTTTGGATGCTCATGAATCATTCAGTTATAACTGATCACCTGTAGTTTTTTGTTCCAATTACCTATAACCAAGCGTCTTCTATTTTAATAATATTACAAAATATAATTCAAAATCAAGTAGTAGACCATTATTTGCTCTCACTGCAAGAATACTGGCTTATCGACATGCTGTGGGTTTTTTCTTTCTTTCTTTTTTTTCCCACCTCTTAACTTCCCACTCACCCTCCTGAAAATGATGGACTATTAGTGGGACCAAATTTTTGAAAGACCACTATATTTATAATTTGAGATCGAAACATCCAAAAATAGAATTCCATCCCCTTGCTTTTGTAGTACTTTTTATTATTTGCCAATCTTCAAGAAATTAATGTTTGTACTTGCCTAAAAAAATATATTTAATTCAATATTCTGCTAGTTAATGTTTTCGACTTTGGAATCTTATTGAATAAATAAGTACAATAAATATTTTATATCTGGACAAAACATCACTGGTTTTTAATGTATATTTTTTTTTATTTGGTTGGCTCTCTTCTCAACATATTATGAAACTTTTAACTGTTTTGATTGCTTTGGATTCAGTAAGCTCAATGCATTTTATGAAGTATATATATAAAGAGGCTTTTATCAATTCTTTTCCAACATAATCATGGATAAATAATTATATATATTATAATTGAAGTTTTCCTGTAAGTATAGGTACTTGTCATTGAAGGAAGTCAAAATGCTGGTGTAAAAAGTTATTCTTGATATTTTATGAGATAACTTCTTGATCATGCAGTGTGTTGCCATTTTCTAGAATACAGATATTTTTATTGTGGTAGCATTATATATTCCATTTGAGAACCCTCCTGTCTTTCTTCTACTTGTCTGGGGTTTAAAATAATGGAATGTAGCAATTTTCAGTAGCAGAAAAAAAAAATATATTTTTTTTTATTTTCAAAATTTTAATCACATTTTGCTTATGACATTTTTGTACCTTGGCACTCTTTGCTTTTTTTTTTTTTTTTTTGCAGATATATTTTCTTTTAATGTGCAATGTTTCTAGTGAAATATCTGAAATTGGTGTATGATGGTCAATCTCCTATATCCCTTTATAGAAAGAAATTTACTAATATTTCAAAAATGAACTATTCTTATTGGCATTTAAACTTTTCACCTAACAACTAGAATTTTTAATTTATAAAAGCTTATGTAATGCTATAAAAATCAAAAGACTTGTAAGATAAATTAATTGAAATAATTTACACTGTAGTAAATTCGTTCAAAATCTTTAAAATTTTCTTCCATTTTAGTGACACTTTCTTGACTGCAGTATTGTTTGCCAATGACAATTTGACTGAAAATTTAAGATTTCTTTCTGAATAAGAACAAAGGAAAGGAGTGTAATAGGAACGGTCAATTTGTATAATTAATTGTTATTGAGATTAAAAGTAGACATTGAAATGCTTTAGATCTTTTCACATACGCATATCTGATATCAAGACACGAACTAATTTTAATTATTTATTAATCTAATTTTTCTGCATCTGTTTTAATTACTTCATAGTGAGAAAACATTTGCCACATGTTTCCATATCTTGTAATTTCTTTAACATTTATATTACGAATTTTGTTAGAATACCTCGCATTGCAGTAATTTATTTTCTTGTATTATTCATTCTATTCATGAAAATTTTAAAATTTCAATAAGTTTGTTTTATCAGTTGTTAAAGAAGCAAGTAACACAGTATGCTTTTAAATTCATCTTTTGGTGAAGGAGATGATATTGAATATTGTGTTAAGAGTGCCATTAGAATCTTTTTACTTAAATAAAAATGAATTTTAATTAGATGAGGAATCTAATTATTTTCCCTTTGACTTTTAGATGTCTCCTGATACAATCAAGACAAAGTGCCAGAATTTTCTCAGTACACTGATCAGATTAGCTGGTGATGAAACTACTAAAACTGCATCTAATGTCAAAAAGCTTATACAAAACCTCATTGTAAGTATTGCATGGTTTTAAAAAAAATGAATTTTGTTTGTTATTTTGTTTAGTCTAACTGAATTTAAAATTATGTAGGATGGAGTTATAGAGCCAGAAGAATTTTCAACACAACTGCAAAAAGAATTGCAGTCTAACCACCAACCATATCTTATTCATTTTTTAAAAGTAAGTAGTTCACATGTTCCTGTTTAATATCATTGTAAATGGCTAATTTTCTGTTTGTAGTGAAATAGAAGCTTGAAAATCTCTTTTTTTTTGAGTTACGAAATGTTTTTCATTATTCTATCCACAGAAAAGCTTGCCTCATGTTCGGCAAGCTTTAATTAGTGGGGAGATGACGATAGAAGGGATCCGTCCTCCACCTGTGCCTGCGTCTATGCAGAATCTTGTTCCAACTACGCAAGTAAGTTAGAACTTATGTGCAAGTACTTAATTGCTTAAGTGTAAGTTTTATACACGATATCCAAAAAATTTTATACACACTTTGAGTAATTAATTGCATGCATAATTAAAATCTATGTTCCATAACTCAAATTAATGTTAATTGCCATTGGAATAATTGGATAGGGCCAGATTAAGGCCTGTAGGGGCATATAGGCAATGTAAGTTTTCGGAGCCTCAACAAAACTCTCGGTATTATGACATACTGAAATAACAAAACATTTTTTTTAGTGTCATCTTCAAAAAAAATTGGTTTTAGAATCTAGCATTAAAAAAATTAAAACTTAAAAGTAATTTTAAATACAATGGTAAAATAATTTATGAAACTTTTTTTAACACAATTTTAATAAAAGTTCACCAGGACTGTTGACTTGCGACTCTTTGATCTACGAACACATTTGAAAGCATGAAAATTATCCCAAGATTAATGTTCTGAAATTTGAATGATACTTGATTTTGAAAAGCTCCAAAAAAACAATTTAAAATAATAATAATCTCATAACCCATAGACAGTTGTCTATTTGATAATCCAGTACTGGTTATGAAATAATTTAAGGGCTATCTGAGTCGAATTTTAGTGTAAATATGGATATGATGGAAGAGCATTGAATGCTACCACACTTGCTCATCTTACTCAGCAATGGTTTTATTTCTGTAGGTACACCTGAAACATATTGTTTATAAACCATCTACAGTCAACAGGTTGAGAGCAGACATTAAATTTTAACCCCCCCCCCCATCCCCAAATACCATTTAATATGCTTAGTGGTGTTTGCAACTCCATCTGTCCACATTTTTCCATCAATATTTGGACAGAAATGCTCTACATTTTGACATCTTAACAATAATTCAAAAGATTTTACATTTGTGTTAATTCCTTTGTAATTATTTTAAATGTGTATAGAGTTTTTGGCTCTTTTGTATGATGTATGAAAAGTTAAAGTGTATTTAGAGCTTCATTGAAATAAAGGGATTTTTTTCTCCTCAGATTGGAACTCTCAGGCCTATTCTTGCTCCTACCAGTCGTGGAATTGTAAGCAGTACTGGAGGAAATAGTGCCTTAGCAGCTCAACTCTCTCAGCCTTTGAGTGGCAACACTATTTTAACTCAGAGGCTTATTTCTGTGAGTTTGTTTCTTGGACTATTTGCATTTATTTTCATATAAGAACTTGATAGATTTATGAAAAAGTTCCTTTCGGAAAGCCGGAAGAAGAGGGTAGATTCTTTTTATCCAAGATATATAAACAAAAGAAAATTTCACTCCCCTTCTGCCTTTCCTCCTCACTCGTAAGGGTTGAAGCTATTATAATGACAGATGATGGAAGAGAATGTAATTGAGGAAAGCTTTCCAAAGAGAAGTCACATGCCTAGGTTGAAAAGAAGTCTAAATTATAAGATAAAAATTAGTTTTCAAGCCGCCCCTGACTTCTAAGCAATTGCAAGCATCGAAAAATTTTCCATACAAAAATTGTGTACTGTGATGAGGTCACTTAATTTAGATAATTCACTTAGTTTGAATTATCTTTCGATGTTTGATCATAAAGGAATTATATGGAAATGAAAATTTCCAACATCTTGAACTGGATGCCACACTCTTCCCACAACATATAACGTATCGATTGCCGGTTTAAATCCAATCAAAGTTATTCTAGCTCTCATGTTTACAAGATAATATGGGCAAAGCATTATATTACTAATATAATAGCTTAGATCTGTCTCTTACTGATCCGGTAATGCTCTGACATCACCACCAATAAAATTTGCGACGTTAAACAGCATTATTTCATTGTTAAAGCACCTAATTTTCAGTAATTTTAAATTTAAAAAAGTAATTTTCGTTCTAATTTCAAATTTAATACCTCTAAAATAGTGGAATAAAATATGCTATTGATATATAAAATTTATCTCTCTATGATCAATAGTTCCCGAGAAATTTTAAATTATATTGATCATATATTCCAAATTTCCGTTTTTTAATAGAAAGTAGTAAATCACGTCAGTGGTATATCATGCGTACGATATAGTTTGGATGCCACAATGCATCTGATTATTTATTGCAATCATGATGATTTAATATGATAATATTTTTTTGGCGATGTTTGATAAGCAGAGAAGTGCTTTGTTTTGATTAGACATCTGAAGTACAAGGAAAATTGTTAAACAACGAGAAATACTTCACACAGAATGTTGTTTACCAAGAGGTTTTTTGAATAAAGAAATATGTAAATAAAAAAAAATATTTCCTGTTGTAAAACAGATGTGTATTTTATTTGTTTTAAATCAATGTTAAACATTTCTCTCTTGTATATCTATTTAAACACGTCAAATCTGACGGAAACTCTCTCGAATGAAGAGGCGATTTGCACCCGTCATATCGTGACAGGTGATTTTCTAATATATATTTATGTGGTAAATTAGATGATATCAGTATATAAGTAGAGTCCCAGTTATCTGGACTGGATGGGAAGGGACCCTGTCCAGATTAAATGGAGTTTGCCTTAAAATGTGTGTAATACGAGTTTTAGATGCATGAAACTATAAAAATTAATGTGTTTTCTTTGTTGTTTTTTATAAATGCATACAACTCTTCTTGCAGCTTAGTAACAGGATGTGCTCATTATTAATTTCATACTCTCCTCTCACTAAAATTAGTAATTCAGCCTTTTGTTTGAAAAAAAAAATCCCATCACGATTAAATGAATGTCTGGACAAGTGGGGCTCTACTGTACTTCCAGTTGGAAAAATGCTTTTAATAATTTAAAGAATATTTTATATTGTTTGAATCAACAAATGAATTGTATTGCTCAAAAAATCACGAAGTCTAAATTTTTGTCCTGTTAGTTATATTTGGGAAAATATTCTTGAAACACTGGCGTTTTGAATTTTTTAAAAGTTCTACTCTTCTGTGAAGGGCCGCGGTGGCCTAGTGGTAAGGTCTCGACCTCGGGACCGGAGGGTCGCAGGTTCGAAACCCGATTCCACTGAAGATCCGCCGTGTATGGGGCCTGTTGCACGCTAAATCATACGTAGTGGCCAAACGTCCTCCCGTTGGTGTGGCGAGGAAGTTTGGAGAGGGGGGTGCCAGCTCAGGTGTCGTCCTCGTCATCTGACCGCGGTTCAAAATTACGAGGTCCGTCCCTAAATAGCCCTCGTGTTGCTTCAAAACGGGACGTTAATATAACCTAACCTAACCTACTCTTCTGTGACTCGAAGTAATTCATTCAGGTGAAGGCCGACGTATCTTTCGCGTCCGCCAATCAAAATTGTCAGCAACATTCCGAAGAAGTGCCGCGCGAGGAACTCGATCGAGAATAATAACTCTGAACTGTCCAAAAAAAAATTTATTAAAAAAAACTTGAAAAGATATTTTAACCGTTCTTGTTTTAAATCCGACAGAACCGTTCTAGTTATAAGCTGAAAAAAATTGAAAATAATAGTGTTATTAGAAAGTCGGATGCAACAAATTTAAAAACAAAAATAACATTCTGATGCCAAAACCAACGACTTTTTAAAAATTTCTCAAAATTCAGTAAATTACGTTAGAAATTCAAAACTAACTTCATTAGAACGAAAATTGCGTCCTCTTTCTGATGGTGTATCCATTTTTGTCAGACAATTATTCGAAACAATTCTATTGAGAAATAAGTGTGAAAAATCAACCAAAACAACACAAAACATTAAATAAAAAATTTTCTAGATTAAATTTTAAAATTTCGGCTTCGAGGTGCATTTAGTCACCATTACGACTACCTGTGTGCCAAATTTCAAGGTTGTAAGTGTGATAGATTCGTCTGGACATCGCACATAGACACGCACACACACAAACATTGCCTTTTATAAGTGTAGATAGACAGTGCCAGTGAATCTGTGATTTACTCACATTGCCATGCTGGAAGTCGACTATTCTTGTTTTGATTAGTTAATAGTTAGATTAGTTTGAATAGTTAGTCATATTTACTTCATGTGTATTAATATTACTGTAAATTTTACATCAAAGAGTTTAAAAAATGGTGAAAAGTTACCCGCTTGGATCTTTAAATGTTATGAAGGATAAGATTATCCAATGTTAGTACTATAATGTTGAGTACAAACATGCCAATCTAAGCAAAATGGAGAAACACATAAAAAAATATTTCAAAAGTCCTGTTGGATTATAAGAGGTTTTGAAAGGGATAAAATAGGTAATGAATTTCTTTTAATCAAATGCCAACCATGAGAACTAGATCAAATTTGGAGTTTCAAGAACATTTAATTATTGATGTTCATGATCCTGATGAATCCTGCCTAACCAGGAAAGTGTATGTGTGTCTAATACAACTGTTTCAGCAACAAAAGAATTCACATTTTTCTTGTTGCTGAAATCTTGTTATAAAGATCACTTACCTTTGTTGAAAGTAATTCGAATGCATATTACTTTCAAAATGATTCATTTTTAAAAACTGTTTGAACTGAAACATCTGTTAATTTTTCATCGGCACTGTCTGTACTTTGACTAATAAATCCCAAAATAATTATAAACAATTGTTTCCTTCATTTTAGTTTCTATTATCAGCTCTTTATCATTTTAAAACCTAACTCAACATTTTCTTTTTTTAATTTAGTTAAAATAACTTTCATCTTTAAAAAGCAGCAAATACATTATTGTTCATTTAGTCATTGCAGTTAAAAAGGATTGTCATTTAAGCCACATATTTTATAAGATCCATGATATAGCATTGTGTTTTTATTTTTTCTAATTAATTTTTTTTAGTTTTCATAGAATTTAAAACAGGGTTGCGGTGATTTAAATCAGTTGATTAAAATCACTGATTTAAATCGCGATTTAAATCAACTGATTTTTTAAAAAAAAATCACTGATTTAAATCACTTTATTTTAAATATCAAGTTAATCTGCTTTAATGAAATAAAATTGTTCATGTATCTTTAAATAGTGATTTTAAAGTATTTTTAAATGTATATTTAAAGAAAGAATAAACATAAAGAAATATTTTATTGAATTGATGTAACTAGAGTACTTTCCATATCTTTATTTTTGAGAACACAAGCAAATTAGATTTTAACCCTTTGCAGCACAAGGCAATAATTTTTTGGAAATATGATGAGAAAACATCATGAATGGGTTTAATTTATTGTCTAGACATAGAATCTACAAAAAAAGTTTTTTAAAAAACTTACTTCATTCTAGGAGGGGTAGTCCCCTTAGATCAGCCACCTTGATACACTCAAAAATTATTGTTGAATCTTACAGAAAATTATAAATTAAAACTTCAAGAATATTGGAGCAAAATTCTCGAGTAACTTTGCTAAAATTGTTACACGTCCAGAACTGAAAAATTTCTTATCTCTGAGTCAAGGAATTTTCCCAAACTTTATCTCTAATAATTCATATTCTAAAACAAAATTTCAAAAGACTGCTATATACATTCTAAAAGGAGTACTATTAGCCCAATCCTAAACCTATTATTTTCAAATATAGTTGAATTTAACGGTTGAGAAGCAAGTAAAATTAGGTGTGCCATTAACTGGCACACTTTGCCGCAAAGGGTTAAAAAAATCTCTAATGAGTAACACAATAAGATGAAAAGTATGAGATGCTCCTTTTTTTCTAAAATAAAATAAATATTATGAAAGGATCATGTTTACAAAGAAAGAACATAGTAAAATGCAGTGAGTTTCCTTTTAATACTGGAGAAAACTAAATAGTGTTGGGGACAACAAAGTTTTTATATTGCAATAATGTTCAAATGTAAGATAATTAAGTAATGCATATAAATGTTCCAAAAGAAATACAAACATCTACATAGTGCAATTTAAACTATGATCTATACTTCTAAAAGGTAATGTTTGTGAGCGTGTGCGCAATGTCCACACGAATCTATCGCACTTACAGTCGTGAAATTTGGCACACTGGTAGTCCTGATGGTGACTCAATGCACCTCAAAGCATGAATTTAAAAAATTTTTCTAGAAAATTTTTTATTTAATGTTTTGGGTGAAACAGATTAGGATTAGAGAAAGCTTCAAAACTTGTGTTTGTAAGGAACAAATGAACAGCCGAATGTAAAATTCTCTAGTATTCTAGCATACAATAATATATCTATAATCAAGAAATGACAATTTTTATTATATTGTTAATTTTTTTCTTAATAAAATTATCTTATATTTAAAAAGTATATTATTTTTATATTTTAGTTTACGAATATTTTTTAAATAGTTGTTACATTTTTTAACTCAATTTTTTAAATTTGTTTTTTTTTTAAAGAAAGTACAGCTTAATGCCTGGTATGTTGTTATATATATATAATTCTATAACTGTAGGGCTCATTGTCTAATATACAAATGTTAAATATATATGTAGTTTTAAAAAAAATCATTAAAATCAAAAAAATCTTGATTTAAATCAAAAAAATCCGATTTAAATCAAACAAATCGATTTTTTTGAAAAAAATCAAAAAAATCGACAACCCTGATTTAAAATGTTCATATATTACTAGTTTTCTCTTTTTTTACTTTACCTTATGCTCAATATATATTCTATATATAGTTATATTATGTAGAAACATCATATATCATAGCAGTGCCTGCATTTTATATGAATTGAGTTAATTGAAAAATAAATACCCTGGATATTTACCCTTAAAAAATAAATACTTGGTTATTTTACATCACTGGATGATGTCATTACATTCGCATCATTGTCGAGAGAAAAAGAAGCAGGAAAATCAATGTGTATCTTTTGTTTTCAAAACTTTTTTGTGTCATTGTGGGCATCCCCCCCAGCCAGTTTGTTGAAGTCCTGATTCCACAGGCAACACCATGTGTGTACTGCTAGTAGCATATATTCCAAATTCTGGTGTGGATATGCTGATATTATCTTAGTGAATGAATGTGTCTTTGCATGAGAGGGACCTTTTTAGTTTTATTGAATAAATTTAGATACTATTTTACCATTACATCTCCATAGCTATGCATCCTTATAGCAAACAAACCTTTGTAAATGGTTAAATGTTTATATATTAAACATATATTTATATCTTAAAAAGAAATTAGATGCTAAACATCCAGTCCTCTGCTGCTTATTAAACTTGAGTTCAATACACACCTTTCATTTACATCCCATGAGCTTCTCTGTTATGTTGAGGATTTCCTTTCATTGTTGAGAGTCATACAGGCTTACTCCATAAAAGATGTAGTAGTTGTCATTGTCAAGGATATCTTATTTTAGAAAATTATTTAAAAGTTGATATTGCTAAAATTCAGAATTTGTAAACTTTTAGTTAAAAGAAAATGTTTCGAATAATTTCACAAATATTAGAAATTTTGTTATTTTCTTGAAAACTTGTTATTAAATCGCTGTTACAAATGTTTCAAATATATATATATATTTCCTTTTGATATTTGTAATGGAACTAACTTTCTATTATTTTTTTTAAAATTATTTCTCATAGAAGATGTAAACAATGGGCTTTTTATTATTTCAGCCTCATGTTCCTCAAAGTATAGCCAGACCTGTACGGCCCATTACCATTGTTTCCACCGCCGGATCATCTGCATCATATAGTGGCTTAGTTCAGAGCTCTCCTGCTACTGTTGGGGCTTTACAATCAAAAGTTGTTTTACCTAAGCAAGTTTCTATCATCAAGTCTACCTCAACACCCAAAGAAAAGAAATCATTTGTTTCTGTTAGGTATGCAACATTTCTTTTATTTTGCAATAAACATTTGTGTTCATGTTACTTTTTATCTTCGTTAATGTATGCCCAGAGTGTTAGTTTTGTATTTATGTAACGTTAAGTGGTAAATCTGGGCGTTTTTTGCCTATTTTCATGAATTTTCTGTATATATTCTCATCAGAGAACCATAATTTTTATGTCATTGTAAAGTCTAAAATATCCACATTCTAATTAGAATAATTTGATGCCACTTTGTAACTTTCCTGATCTGTAACTATTTTTTTTCAAGTTTTCGAAAATGCCGTTCTGCTATGAACATCTTGCTGCAAAATTTTTTACTCCATTATTATTCACGTTACTCAAGATAAAATATTAGGCTTCCATGTATTCATTTATAAATTCTTGCATTTTTTTTTTATGTTTCATTTTACAACATATATTTTTGGCAACATTTTGAAAGTTGTATTAGTTACTGTATGGTATACTGTTTAAATCCTTAAAATAAATATTCTGTTTCGAAACTTCTTGCATTTTCATTCAAGCCATACTATTATAAGGTAATAAAAAGGCTAGATTTTAAAGTTTAATTCCAAAATGAAAGGATTCAAAGGAGATTTATATTTGTTGGGGAATGTTAGTAACATTTGAAAAAGAAACAGAAGTTTTGTATCCTGAGCAGCACCACATTATCAGCTAGTAATTTATATTTCAGCTTTTAATATGCAGAAATTCCTTCTATAACATATTTTTTGTCTTATTTTTTTTTCATTTCTGGATATTATTCCAGAAATGATTAAAAATCTGTTATCTTTTGTTGTACAAAGTTTTAGCTATGTTGTTTCAAGTTGTGTTTATTTTTTATTTATTTTTTTTAAACATAGGGATGAAGATGACATCAATGATGTTGCTGCGATGGGTGGTGTTAATTTGGTTGAGGAAAGCCAAAGAATTCTAGCTACCAATTCAGAACTCATTGGAAGTCAGATTCGTTCATGTAAAGATGATAATCATTTTCTATCTAGTGCTCTACATCGGAAGGTGTTACAAATTGGTATGACACTTTTTATTGCCTGCATTTTATTAATATGTTTGATTGTCTGAAATGTATTGATAAAATTAAAATTATTTTTTTGTCTACTTGTAGTTTTATTGGTGAAATATTTTTCATTTTTATTATTTTGATTTAAAATATTCTGTTTAGTTCTACAACATGTTGTTCCCATAAAATATTTTATTTGGTGTGAATACATATCATTCAGAGGTGTTGTTACCTGGTGTGTAGTCACTACATTTAGGAATGCTTAAATTTAAAAAAAAAAAATGTGGGGGCAGGAGGGGGAGAACTCGAACAAAAGTTAAAGTTGTCAGATGTATTATTTGCCAGCAGTTTATTCATTAAAAATCATGAAATAAAAACATAAGAGACAATTTG
>BGPR01001173.1:232956-269743 GCA_013235015.1 Araneus ventricosus | reverse complement strand
GGCGGCCATTTATAAAGCTCCATTTAAAACGCGGGCTAATATGACCATAAATAACATTTTTCTCTTTTTCCCGCTCTTTTATTTTTCCACCTTTCTCTTTTCCAATTGCAGATCATTAAACGGTTAAGTGTAATGGAGTTGAGATAATTCGCGCTCTAAGGCTTTGGGGGGTACGTATTATTTTGCCAAAAACGAAGGGGGGAGGAATTATCTCTCCAGAATTCTATTTTCACGCACGAGGGACTGTTCTGACATAAAGATTTAGAACGAACTGTTGGATTTTCGATCGTTTGCTTTGGTTTTACGGCCGATCAATAATGACACATTCTAAATGCCATTCGAGAATTCTAATGTGCAAATGCTTAAATCGTCTGATTTATTTGATCATAAATCTGAATTTAAGCCTCTTTTATTTATTGGATCGCTTTGATTTGTGAAAGTACAGGAGAAATTCTGGGTATTTTTATCAGTATAATTTAAATAAAAATAGTATTGTTGTTACAAATCAATATTATTTAATTTAAATGCATTATTAAATTGAAATATTTTTATTTGTGAATTTTTTAAAGGTTTTTTGAATATTAGTAGGAGAACTGTAGAAGTTAAGATCATACCTTAAAGAAAGCTATAAAGTATTAATTATTTAAATGTGATTTTTTTTGTACTTATACATTTGAATCGATATCAAAATTTTTCTTACTAAATATCTCACTATTTTATTTGTAGTATTATGAAAACTCATTATTTAATAAGCAAAAAGCATCATTGGTAAAATTTTCATAAAATATATTAAGGCATATCCACTTCGGAAAAATTTTCTTCTATTGTTACGTTATTGAATAATCTTAACAGTTGGTAATTTTTATTTGAATTTTAGTTAATTTTGATACATAGTCATATTATTCACATCCAATAGTTGGTCCACAATTTTGTCAAAAAATTGGTAAATATTATAGAATGCTGCGGATATGCTACTTCAACTGACCACTCACTACTTGAGAGTTAAGTCAAAGCTCTTCCGTATACCTGAAGTTTAAAGTTGTTCGTTCTAATATTGTAGTCGCGACCATAAATTTTAATACTGATTTAATTATGTTGAACATTAACGTTCCAGCTCTGCATTAAAGGTGCTTGCTTTATGCTACCCAGTTACATTATAAAATTGCACATTTTAACTTGTGTTTTTCAAGTAATTGTTTGAAGGATGAAATAGAATGTTAGCTTCTTTCTAAATATCGTTTAATCAATTAACAGAATCTACCATTAACGATAGATAAAGATGGGGAAATTACACAGAATTAGTTGAACATACTGAAAACAAAAAGAAGTAAAGGCTTCGAATTAAGTAACTACATCTTCTCCACTAGAGGTCACTACTGTCTCTCATATAATGTTCGTTACTTGCCATTCGAAACAAAAGCTTTTAAATGCATATCCAATTAATGATTTCTCCGTAAGAAAAGAGAGAGAAGCAGGGGGAAAAAACCGAGAGGCACTAATTGCAGCCTGTATAAAATGTAATTGTTGTAGGTAACATTTTTATTCACTCCCAACAAAGCTAACTGGCGGGAAAGTGTTTGGAATGCGTATTTTTATACCTCGCACTTATTGTTTGCAGTTAAAATGGTTTTATATTCGTGGCGTAGTTGGGAATAATTATTCATGCAGACTTTAATTTAGTTCATGCAGTTTTACATGGTTCACCGATTTGCTTTCTCAGGTGGAAAACTTTTCCGGTATGTTTCAATGTTTCTCAACGGAAAATAAAAGAATAAAAAAAGAAGAGAGAGAAAATAAAAGAAAAAAAAAGTGAAGAACTTTTGATTGCCGTTACCTGTACAATGGCAGTAAAAGTGAAAACAGCTAAGCTATACTCAGTTCAGAAGACATGTTTTTGTGATGAAAACATGGCGGTTACATGTTTCTTGATTCTAAATGATAAAAATAAATTACGTACTATAAAATTTAACACAGCTCTTGAGTCACGAAATCCTGTAAATTAAGTTTTTCTGTTTGCAATTTCTGAGTCAGTAATGAATTATGTAACTAAGCACGTTATTAATGAAGAACAGAAAAAAATTAATCATATATGTTACGCTTGTAAAGTGGAATGAAAGAAAGTCTAAATGTTAGATTTATTAAATGAATTCTTATTACTTATTTCTTCGACGATATTTAAATAAAGATTTTATTTTTTTCTTTTAATGCATTGCAACATATTCGAACTGAAAACTGGAAAATGAATCTATTAAGAATACAAAATTTTATTTTTAAAAAAATCGATGGACAGAATTAGCTTTAATATTATGCTGCTTTTCTATTACCATATTTATTCATTCAAACGCTTTGAGTTCTTTCGAAATATTCGTCTGCCGTTTTGCTAAAAATGAACGATGGTTAAAAATTTAAGACATCTAATTATCTTGTTAGAAGTTTGGAAAAAATTTTATAAATGGTGCTCCGTATTTAGTATCACTTATAATTACTTATTATTATAACTTGAGACAGATCATAGGAAGTCACACAGATCTACAACAAAAATAACTTTGTATACCATCTAAATATGTAATTAAATATCGCGCTGAATGACAGCCCTCATGTCTACGTCTGTCACTTAAAATCTTTCGCTCTGCTATGACTCTATGTTCATATTTTGTTGAAACTTATCGAGTTGAAAAATTCGTTTTTTAACTGCTATAATGGAAAATGTAAATGGCAAAGCCGATTATGCAAGACTTTGCCACAAACAAACTTTTACAAAACTTTACAAAAACTTTTTTCCAGTTTCTACTTAACAATTCTAAATTATTGAAAATATAGATAGTAAAAATTAGAAGAGAATTTAAGCTTCCGTCTTACTGTGTTCTTTTATGTAAAAAGCAGTGGCAGATCCGACTATCGGGCTTACCCCCCCCCCCAAAGCTAAACCAGGAATTTTGATTTTATTTAAAATCACTATAACTGTTCATTCTTAATCTCCCTTTTCATCAAAAAATAAATGAATAAATAATAAAAACATGACAACGCGGTCGAAAACGCTTTTTGTCTAATTATTTCATTCTGTTTTTATTAAATTATCGAAAGTATTGTAGTGTTCTTTATGATTTTTATTGTCAGGTGAGTAAAGTTAAAGTGTTTTAATTTACATGAGCAATGAGGCTTTTGAAATTTGTCAAGTCGATACAAAATATTTATGACCTCAGCCCCCCTCCCCCCCAGACCCCAATCCTGGATTCGCCACTGGTAAAAAGGTTTTATAGGAAAATGTTGTGTATATTTTATTAATTAATTTATTTATAGAAACTAAAATGTAATCCCGTAAAATCAAATGTAATATAAATTCAAAAAAGTGTTAATATAATTTATGTCTGACTTGCTCTCATACTGTTGAGGAACACGAATAACGTTATTGTGAATAGGAAACGTTATTAAATAAATTGGACAAAGTTTGAGAATAAGTTAAAAAACAAAAAAGTTAATATAAAAATAAGAATTATGCTATTAAATAGAAATAGAAGCAAAATAATTGTTCTTAATGTTCCAAGCAGCAATTCCAATAAGCGCAATAGATTCTGCATTTGAATTGACGTGGCACACTTTGCTCGTATCTCGAGAACATCAAATTCATTGCTGTTATGACAATACATACTGTCAATTCTTAATCTATTCTTGTCTATCGTCTGTCAATTCTTAAAACATTTTTTTTAATATCTTTCAAAAGTCCATTCAGTTTTTAAAATACTACGATATAAAATAAGAATTATATTGCTAAATAGAAATAAAAGCAAAATATAAATAATTATTTCAAATAGCAAAAGAAAATTGTTCTAAATGGCACTAGCATCACTTGCAACAAGAGCAGTAAATTCGATATCTGAATTGAAGTGACGCGCTTTGCACGTATCTCGGAAACTTTAAATTCATTCTTGTTATTAAAATAATAATGTTATCCACTATCAATTCGTCAAACGATTTTTTAGTATCCTAGAAAAATCCATTCATTTTTTTAAAATACTACGAGAATTGCTGTTAAGAATTATCTACTTTTTTTTAATGGAGTCTCTAAAGTTGAACATCTGATTGATATTGTAATTTGAAAAGAATTTAATTTTCTGTGTTGTATCAAAAAATGGCTTCTTTATTTAAGTTTGAATAATACATTGGTACAATTGACATGAATGTTTCTTTTTTTGGATGTGGGCGGTGTACAAAAGCGTGAAATAAATACGTTCATGTTTGCTCAGCGTACCTTTTAAGCAAACAAAGACTTAATGTTTCAAATAAAAATCCAACTGAATTCAAAGCGACATTCGCTTGCCCTCCTATTGTATTTCCAAGAAAAGAAAATAACGGAGGAAAAGAAAAAAGAAGAAAGAAAAATGCATTTTGTTCTATTCGAAGCACTCGTAATGTAAATGCTGCGTTGCTCTTTATTGTCAGAGTCAAAACGGGGAAAAATGCATAAAAAAAGGCGGGAGTTATTTGCATTGTTTTCAGTCCTGCAACAATGAAAGCTGCAAAAGACCTGCTTTGCATTTTTACAATTCCGAGTGATGTTTATTATTGCTTTATATTTTCGAACGGAAATTCGAATAAAATAAATGCAAACAATTTCTTTTTTCTTGTCCTTTTAAATTTTTTTAAATCCGCGCAGCACGATTTTCGTTTATTGTTTCTTAAATTTGATGCCCCCCAAAATAAATAAATAATAAAGCAAATGAAATGAATGGAAAATGTCAACACTTGCCGTTTTATTTCATATGTAGGATTTTTTAAAGTTATAAGAAGAAAAAGCATAATGTTTACTTCGCGTAGTTTTAGTTCTCTAACTTATTGTTTATTTAAGATTTTTTTTTCGTTTGGTGTTTACATTCTTACGTTATCTCTTATCTTTTTCCACATCAGAGCGACTCATTATATTACATTAAGGTAAAATATTTTTGAAATAAAATATTAAATTCGTTTCAACACGTTTCGACTCTTTGAAAAATTTAATTACAGAAGGATTAAAAAAGTGCACATTTTCTAAAATCGTTTTGTGGAACGCTTTTTTACTTTCTCGTATACGAAGTATACAAAGAGAAAGTATTGTAATCGTCAAAAAATTCGAACTCGAGATTTTGACGAATCTCCACGTTTTAGACCTCCCTGATTCCGAAAAACACAATTTTGGAATTATGTCTGTCTGTGTGTGTGTCTGTGAACACGATAACTCGAAAACTATTAGAGCTACGGGGATGAAATTTGGTATGTGGACTTAAAACATAATTTGTAGGTTTCTATCAAATTTTGGACAAAATCCGTCAACGGGAAGTCTGTCTGTCTGTATGTTCGAGGTCATGCGAACGCTATAACTCAAAAACTTGAAAAGCCAGATGGATAAAATTTTATACACAGTTTTATCGTCATGAATGTAGGTCCGTATAAAATTTTGGGCCAAATCCATCAAAGGGTTGACTGTCTGTCGGTCTGTATAATCGCATACTTATTCAGTTTTGAAACTAACTCCCTGCGCATGCCTACTAGTGGCAATGCCTGTGCAAGGAAGGGACGCTCCGAAACTTGGCAGTTTGCCAAAAACAAATTCTGGTGTGATTTTGTAAGGAAGCAAACATTTAGGGAGTCTCGCCAGGTCCTGTTGCGCAAAAGAATGAGCAGAGGATTTGAATTTGTTTTGATCCTTCAAACCACGCGTGGTTCCAACTTTGGTTTACTTGCGACGGAAGTTTATTTGACGTCTTTTATTATTCTAGTTTTCTCTACATGTGTTAGGAGTATACGAGAAAGTTTAGGGGAGACCACTCCCGCTGGTTTATATCTATTTTTACGTCTTTATTTCTATTTTTAGCATTTTAATTTCGTGCTACTGACATCATTTTTATTAAATATTTGTTTAAACGAATTTGAGGAATATTGAGAAGTTCTCTTACTTCATATAATCTTTTATGTATCATGTGATTTTATTTGTCATGTTGTCTTAAAAGTTGTGTTTGTATTGGATTCGAAGTCGATAAAATCTTGATTTATTGAAAATACAGTGCTTAGGCTTAATGAAGAAAAACACAATTCATAATGAAAACTTTAGTAAAACTTTAGTTTAGTTTTAATGGTTACTTTATAGTTTTGTTAAATTAAAAAAATGCACACACATTTTAAAAAGGAGGTAAATTTACTTTATGAAATAACTATCAAAAGGCAATAACTATATTCATCATTCTAATAACTAAATTCACCTTTCATTTAGTTTCATTTAATAGTTTAACGTATTTAATAAAAAGCTTTGAGATTTTGCCCAAAACATTGTAAATTAATGACAATGTATTATTCATTTTCTATGAGATCTGCAGAATCTATGCTCCCTTTGTCATCATATTTCGAATGTTGTTTATGTATTCTAAATAGTTTTCACTGCCTCTTCATAATTTGAATCTCTTGTTTTAAGAGCAGTAAAAATTGATAAAATTAACGAAAATTAAATTTAAAATTAATAGAACTTGAATTAAAAATTAATTAAAATTCTAATGCATTATACAGAAAGGCGCATATGCAGCTGCTTCTGATAGAATGCAAGAAAAACAAAATTAGAACTTCGAAAAATAAGTTAAAAAATTATAAAAATAGGCATTAATAAAACCTTAAAATAAAACATAAAAAAGCAAAATAGAACGAAAAATAAATTTACAATGAAAGCAAAATGGAATAAAATTGTAAAAGAACCAAGATGGCGATTCTCCTCAGAGGCCACACGCCATTTTAGCTCTAAAGCAAGACAAAAATTTTCTGAATAAAGGAAAGACTATTAGTCAAAATGATTCCTTTATGTGGCCTGAATTTTTGTCCAACCCCTGAAAATAGGATAAAAGGAAAAAAAGAAAAAACATGACAGATACCTGTACAACAGAATCAAAAATGAGACAAACCAAAAAGTAGTCCTCTTTTAAAAACAGACGCTCTAAAAAAGTGAGGCCGATAACATCAAGAAGCAAGCTCGTAGCGCCATCTATGTAGAAGAATTCAAACTATTCTCCAGAAAAACAAAGATTCTTAAAACTGTTTTTTAGAAATTTATAGACTTCTGGGAAACAACCAGGATATCCGTTATCTTTTAATATATTTTTTAAATTATCTAAAGCTTTAATAAAAGTATATTGGTTATTACAAATATTTTTAATCCTATTAATTTGAGAAAATATAGAATTTCTTAAAATTTTAAACTGAAGACATGTATGAAAATTGCAGAGTGTAATAGCTTTGAACTTAAAATCTTTACGTTTATCATAAACTCCGACGGAGACTCCTGAATTTATAATTTTAATTTCCAGATCCAAAAAATTACATTTGTCCACTTCATTATTAGTTTTATTTAATTTAAGCTCCTCTGGATAGCAGTTAAGAATGGAATTAACATTATCATAATTAAATAATAAAAGGTCATCAATAAAACGGAATCCGAAAACAAGTTCATTCTTAATTAATTCTCTCTCAAATGAATGAAGAAATAAATTAGCCAATGCACTGGAGAAGCAACAACCCATAGGAATTCCAAGAACTTGTTTATAGTAGTTAATTCCATTAAATAAATAATTCTCACAAATATTAGCTCTGCAAATTTCTAACCATTTACATTTATCAATTAAATCAGTATTTAGGTACAGATCAAATACATTTGAGCAAACTTCAATTAATTTATTGTGTGGGAGACTAGTAAAGAGATTTTCAAAATCAAATGTAAAAATATTATAAATTTTATTTTCCTTGATAAAATTCAAAATTTTAGTATTATTGTCAATGATAAAGTTCTCTTCTTTTATTTTGTTAAGAATAATTTTAAGAAATTTGAAGAATAATTTACCAAAGTAATAATTATAGCAGCCAGTGCCACAAGTAGTGCCAAGCTTCCAGCAGCCAGTGCTTTCATTGTAAATGTATTTTTCGTTCTATTTTGCTTTTTTATGTTTTATTTTAAGGTTTTATTAATGCCTATTTTTATAATTTTTTAACTTATTTTTCGAAGTTCTAATCTTGTTTTAAGAATTATTCCAAAACATTTCATTGAAAATTTGTTATATCTTATTCTTGGAATCGAAACACGTAACTTATTATTGAGATCTAAAAGAGGGGGTCTTCCCCCTCTTTTAGATCTCAAAATAATTTCAAATTAATTAATATTTTTTTAATAATTTTTTTATTTTTTAAAATAATTTTAATATTTTTTTTAAATTTTTAATAATTTTTTTAATTCGAGGTAATTTAGACCTCGAGTTTTTTCACATTCAAATTGTGGGTATTGTGTATTTGGTCTCTCTTGTGTATCCTTGTCTCTGAGACGGTATAACTTATGGAAAATGATATTTATTTTTTTATGAAAATGATAATATATGCTTTTTGCAGGAAAAAATGTACTATTTGAAGTAAGAGAAAGCATGCCAAAGTTATGAAAATAATTTCTTTTGGTTCTTAGGTTTTTCTCTCATTTCGAGACATTTACACTTTCAATTGTGTAGATTTGAATTCGTTATTTTGAAGTAGATGAATAATTACGTAATTATGAATCAGATTAATAATTACCTTATTATGAAACAGATGAAGATGATTTTTTTATATGAACGTAGATGATAAACAAGCATTTGTAGATTAGCTGTTATTTATCCTTATAAAAGGCAATATTTGTGTGCTTGTGTGTGTGTCTGCGATGTCCCGACCAATTTTTCGCACTTACAGCCATGAAATTTGGCACACAGGTAGTCGTAATGCACCTCGAAGCCGGAATTTTAAAAATTGAATCTAGAAAATTTTTTATTTAGTGTTTTGTGTTGTTTTGGTTCATTTTTGGGACGTTTACGGTTGTAGCATCTTTTATAGTTATCGCTGAAAAACAATCAAGATACCATCGGATAGAACAAACAATTTTCTTTCTAATGAAATTCGTTTTGAGCTTCAAGCGTAATTAACATAATTTTGAAATTTTTTTAAAAAAATAGTTTTGCCGACATAATTCTGTTTTCGTATTTAAATTTACTGCATCCCCCGTTCTAATAGAATCTCATCATTTTTTCATCATTTCGTCATGTCTTTCATTTTTTTTTGAGGTAATGAATGGAATATTCCCCTCCCCAATTTAAAACAAGAACGGTTAAAATATCTTTTATGGTTGAATTTTAATTAATTTTTTTCTGAAGTGTTAAAATGTATTCATTCCAATTTTTCCTCCGTGATTCTTCATAACTAAGGTCGATGTTGTTTCCCGGCATGCATTTCGTCGAAACCACGTGACGTCATAATCCCTTTAGTTGCAGCGCGATTTTGCAGTACGATCGTACCGTCTGTCGTCGCGTCGAGAGATCATGCTTTTAATTTGTTTGTTTTTCTACTTTTTGAAGATTGATATCTTTAGTTACAGAAGACATGTTCATCCTGTACTTTCGCTGAAAAAAAAATGAAATATGACCTTAAGAAGCTATTTACATAATTTGACTTCAAAGTTTAAACCTGAAGCTCAAGATTGTGAACTTTTTAAAAAAAAAATTGTTGAAATTCATGATGCCACGGGCAACGCCGTGCTGGTACTGCTAGTATCAAGATAAAGTAGAGTTTTTCATCATTCTACTTAACTAGAAGTAACTTGTTTATAATGCATGTTATAAATTATCGGAACAGAAATTCCGTAGACTCTGTTCCGGCGGAAATGAGTGGCTTTCGCGTCTCTCACCTCCAGTAAAGAGGATGGCTGGAACTATCACTTCAGGCCCCCCCTCCCCCGGATTTTTTTTTTCTTTCTTCATATTTATTGTCCTTTTTCCGTGTGATAAGGGTGGTAGGTAGATCAATACAGTGGGTTTTTAAACGCTTTTTATTTAACTTGACTTCTTTTATGTTTAGGTAATTTTTTTATAAATTTTGTTAAATGTGAAGTAATTTTTTTATAAATTTTGTTAGATTTGAAGTAATTTTTTTATAAATTTTTTTAGATTTGAAGTAATTTTTTTTTTAAATTTTGTTAAATTTGAAGTAATTTTTTTTATAAATTTGAAGTAATTTTTTATATAAATTTGAAGTAATTTCATATAAATTTTGAGAAATTTGAAGTAATTTCTTTATAAATTTTGAGAAATTTGAAGTAATTTCATATAAATTTTGAGAAATTTGAAGTAATTTTTTATAAATTTTGTTAAATTTGAAGTAATTTTTTATGAATTTTGATAAATTTGAAGTAATTTTTTTATAAATTTTGATGAATTTGAAGTAATTTTTAAAGTAAATTTTAATTTCATATAGGAAGCGCCATCTAATCATGAATTTACGATAAAATTGATTACAAGATTTCATAATATATGTTATAATGAATTATGAAATATATTAAAGGTTAAAAAGTAAAATGTAATGGAAATATGAAGTTATTTTTAGTTTACCAAAAATTCGATAAAAAATGGAGGTCAAACCAAAATCGTAAAAGATTGGCGATTAAGACAATACTATATGGAAAGTGAGCAGGGGCGGCTCACGCATAGGGACTGCGGTACTGCAGCACCCCAACTTTTTCCATTGTGTAAATTTATTTTATTTCGTATTTAATATTTAAACCTATTAGCCATCTAATGCAATTTTACATTAATCTATTTCGATATTTAAATAAACCGCTGGGAAAAACTGAGGCAGAAGAGAAAAAAAAAAACTAAGTTCCCTATTTTAATTTTTCACCAACCGAAGATGATGCGCAAAGGAGAAAGTAACTTAAAGTAATGGGAAGCAGAGGATCTTTCCATCGCCGAATTTCGCCTGCGCGCATGCGTAGTTACAGAGCGCAGGCTTTCCCTTTCTCTCCCTACTGTCGAGTTCCGCAGCACCAGTTGAGCTAGAAACAGAGTTTCAAACATTTTACGACAACGGAAAATTTTTTCGCGGGACAAAATTTCGAAAATAAGTAAGAAAATGAAGGAAAATTAATGATAAACAAAAATTTAATTGAAAAAGTTTTTTTATAGTAATTAAATTTGACTGAAACATCTTGGAATCCAAAGGATTTTTTCGATAATTTTTAGTTATGAATGGCGATGAAATACCTATGAGAAATTTTCCACGATACGAATGATTTCAAAATTTCAGCTTAACAAATTCCGAGTTTAAATTTTTTATTAAAATTAATTCGTTAAAATACTTATAACATTTTTTTCTCTTCTAATAGATAAGTTTATTCATTAAATATAAAACTACTCAAAGTTACTGAAAAAAGGACAAATGTAGGCGGTAAAAATATGCATCATGAGCAGTGAAGGATTTAGTTACAGCACCCCCAAAATTACATAACACGAGCCGCTATTGAAAATAAACCACAATGATTATGATAAAAAAAGAAATTACCTAAACATTCATTGGAAATTAATTTATTTTAAATGTATAGAGGAACGAGACTCATGTTTATATGGAATGCCGCTGTTGAAGAATTGATTCAATTTCAGGAACCATTTTTATTAGATGGCTAAGTTCCACGGCACAGTACATTAAAAGGTACAAGACGCAAGACAGGGAACAGCAACACAAGACAAGTACACAGAAAAGAAGAGAGAGGCATCATGGGAAAACCCGGATGGCTCTAGTAGCGCCAACTACCATAAAAAGGAGAAAGCAGTGAATTGTAACCGCTACAAATGTGATTAAAATTCCAGTTTGCATACAGCATTGCTATTAACACCTCATGGTTTTACAATTTTATTTTAATCTCCATGTTTTCGGTAAATAATTATTTTCCACTTCGTAGTGTTCTGATAACAGCGTGTTTTTAAAAACTTTTCCCATTTTCATTATTTTAGAAACACTTTATGAAAGCACTGGATATCCTAGGTTTAAAGCTGTTAAGCTCCTTCGCTATCCTTAGATAGAACGTATTTCTTTATTTGATTTTGTGCATTTGAATCGAATAAAAAGCTCTTTGCTTTAAAATATTTGTCTCAGAATCGAATTTAATGTAAGAAATCGTCTTTTGAAACTGAAAATAAGTGGAATCGTTGTTTATTTTATTTTTGTATCTGATACATTCTAGATCGAGTATGTGCGTTCATGTATTCAGATTTATATATCACTATGAAATAAACACTTAGATATCTTACATAGGGCTATTTAAAACTACAAAGGAAAATAAGGCTTATAAATTGTCAGCATGACATATATCTGATACTTTTTCTTAAAAGAATGCCAAGCAATTTCTACTTTTCGCAATTGGCAACACACGCCCTATTAAAACTAAAACATACAGAGATTTCGTTCACTGCTTCAAAAATTTTCGAAAATTGCCTCCTGCCAGAACACAAAGACTGCAACAAAATAGATTGGACCGATGTTTTCCCCTTTTCACCAAGATTCTAATAACACTTTTATTTATTGATTTCCCTTAAGCTTCTCGCACTAAAGCAACTAAGAAGACGTTCTGTTTCGACTTAAGACAAAATAAAATTGTATTTCTTCCGAGTCTGATTTTCGGTGGCCTATATTTAGTGTCGCGAATCTTCTTCCTCCGAAACTTTCGATACAACTGTTTTCTTCTCTGAGCTGGTAGAGGGCGCTGTGATTTAAAAAGTTGGGAATCAAACTAAAACGAAAAGAAGTGTTCTTTTTTCGCAGGAGTTGAGAAGTTTATAATCCGCTTATCTTAAAGCAACTTTTCTATTGTTTCAGGTTGAAGAAACTAAAACACACTTATATAGACACCTTGCAGTTTGTTTAGGACAACTAGACGTTATTTTTTTTTCTGTAAGGGGCGTTTATATTTTCACTTTAATCATGCGTTTACCCTTGGAGCTGTAGTTGTTCTTTACCTGCGAGCAGAGTTTAATATATGGCCCTTAAATTTCAACTTTTTCCATCCGACAGTTTATTTATTTATGTATTTTAAGTAAGATATTCCTTGTTACTTTCTCGTACGCAAAATATTCGTTCAGGAAGCACTGTAATCATCAAAATATTCTACCCGTAGATTTTAATGAATATTGCAGCCATCGAATTCATTAACCTTTATGCCAACAAATAATAACATCGATAAATAAAGACAAAATGCATTTTGAATCTAGAAGAAATGGAGCTACTTAAGCCTAACGATTGATGTAATAATATTGTTTTCCAAAGGCAGCGAGAGTTACTCGGCAACGTTAGCTGTTAAATTAATTTTGTCACGCTTCGCTCGAGTGCGCGCTAGAATATTTCTTATTAAAAATTCGTATTTTTATTTTGTGTATATTTTTGCATATAACTGTAAATAATTTTTTATTTGTTTGTTTTGTAAATGGAGCATGTTGTGTTTACTTCTGGAATTTTAATCCATTGATCAGTGGCGGCTCGTCCACTAGGGATACAGATCTGCAGTACCCCCTGAAATTATTTTAAAAGATTGTATTTTCGTCTTTATTCTATTTGCTTACTTTTCCACTTTACGAGTTCAATGATAATCGAAAATGGCAAAAAAGTAATACAAAACGTAAAAGGAATTCGGAAATTAAATCAAGAATTAAGAGAGAAACAAACCAGAGCTACAGATAGTTTTGCCCCTCCTAGAATCGGAATTTCGCGCATTGAGCAACTCGGAGCTCTCGGTCGGAAGAAAAAAGCAACCCTTTCTCCCATTAAAATTATGGCCTGGGTGGCCTTTTTTCGCGTTCTCTCAGTAGTACAGTCGTTACGTAGTTTTTTAAAGCAAATTCTGTAGGAGTTGTATTTTTTGCTCTTTTATTTTTTGGGGGGGGTTGATTACGAATATGAGGTTTGCCACCAAAATTTTTTGTAGGAATTTTAGTTATAGCCAAAAAGAAAATAAGAAAAACTCCCAGTTTTTTGCTTATAACTCAAAAAATATCAATTCTTAGTATATCATCCTTATTAATCAAAATAATCAGCATAAAATTTCCTACAACTTAGGTCTATACAACTTCTGCAGCACTGCTTGTTTCTGAGCTGACGAGTCGCCTCTGCCATTAATGCCCATTCGATTTTTTTACTAATATTTGTCATTCTAATATTTCATGTTAAGAAGCAAACTGGAAAATTACTAAAAAAATCATTCCTGCCTGAAAACTGAATGTTTTAGTGGCCTCCTAAGCCTAGCCTCCTTATTTAAGGACGTAACTCAAAATGCAGAAAAAAACTATTGAAATCTAAAATTATCTGAAATTCTGAAAAAAGAAATATATTCTTACCATTACATTTACTGATATATTTGTTAAATGAAAGTACATTAATTGATAAATAATTGAACTTTTCTTTTTGGCATTGCGAAAAACTACTTTCGAGTCTGTCTTGAAAATAAAAAGGCTAAAAAATCAACCGAACGTGCGGCCTTCAATAATTGAATACAAAAGAAACGAATACTTCAAAATTACTTTTTTTGTAAACCTTAGGATGAAAGAATAATTCCTATGAGATTTTTATCCATATTTAGAAGAATCCCTAAAAAAGACGCTAGGCATTAATGGGCTAAAATAAATTCTGTTCCCGATGCTTCTCTCTGAAGCCTGTTAAATTTGAACAAGAATGCCAAGATCTAGCTCAGAACATTTGAAAATTTCTTACTGTCCTGTAACTGCTTCTAGTTTATTTTATTTCTCATCATTTTCTGTATCTGTTTTTTATCTTTATTTTTGCTTTTACCAAAAAAAATAATAATAATTTTTCCCCTTAATTTTACTTGCAAAACTGTTTGATTTCTTTCACATCTTGTTGTAGCACTAGCAACGTTACCAAGCTTGTGCTTATAGCAAAAGGTACAACTCTTTACAATAAATAAATAAAATTTTAGTAACGTTGAGTGATGTTTATCTCCGTAACAACTGTCTTCTTATTGAATTATTTAGTAATATGTTTTAGTTAAAATAACCTAGAACATCCACAAAATAACTAAAAATATTAAAAAAGGTAATTATAAATGTGGAAGAGTAAAAATTAATAGCAGACAAGCGACAAGAAGTAAGTATCTGGTGAATGACTTCATCAGAAGCCAGACATCCATGCAGATTCAAAAATGGAATAGGTTTTCTGTAGAGGAAAAAGACTTTAAGGTCTGATATTTAATATCCTTTTTTGGCCTGAACCTATTCCGGGATGTATTGGAAAGAAAAACATTTATTTACGAAGAAGAAATTAAAGACAGTCTTTTGAACAAAGTATGAAAAGAAGGGCGTAAAATCTTACCTCTTATAACATTTATGGAACAAAGAAGGACGCCCTACCAAGCGTGTTAAATTGCTTCTATTAATTTTTGTCTTTTTAGATATTCATACTTTTTGTCTTTTTAGATATTCATACTTTTTTGTCTTTTTAGATATTCAATACTAGAACATCCACAAGTAACTAAAAACGACTTGAGAGTGTTACTAATATCTACATTTCTAATCACCCCGAATGAAAAAAGAAAGTACAAAAGTACAGCAAAATTTGTATTAACCATCACCGTCCGGGCCAGAGCTGTGACGGATAACCGAATGGACGGATAACTTAAATCTCTTAATACATATATATCCGTTCCTTCTTATATCCGTTACACCCCCTTAACTTCTAAACGGTGACAGCTTAGGCCATAAAGTTGGTGTCTAGGTATAGTAAAAAGGCTATGCGCTACTCGATGAGATAACTTACTACGCCATCTATCGGCAGATTTTGGAATTAGCGGTCCTGTCTCGTAAACGGTGAAAGATACGAGAAAAAAGTCAATTAAAAAGTTGTAGAGCACTCTCGATTTAGTACGAAAAGATACCTTGCGCACATTAATACTCAAAACAGAATGTAAAAAATGAACATTTGTTTGGTCACGATTTCGAAAATTGTCATGTCATAAAGAGTGGAAGAAAGAAACTGAGACACGTCCCTGTCTTCTGGATCATTCATCAAAATTATTTGTAACTTTTAGAAATAAAACTAGCTTTCGGTGGCTTATAAAAATCGTTTGGCACAGTCTAATTTTTCGAAAAGCTGCTAGATTTAAAAATCGTTTGGTGCAACTGATAATCTCATTTTAATTAAAAAATGAAGAGGTAGACGATAAATGGATTTTGTGTATTATATTTTATATAAAAGCATTTTTTACATTAAAATATTATATGTATTTTTAAAAAAATAGACATGAAAATATGTTCTTCCCAAATAAACGGATTTCTTAAAGAACTAATGATTGTTAAGATATAAACATCTGTCAACAGCCAAATGTAATAACATGCACAGTTACGTTTACATGTGAATATGATTTCGTTTGAGACGACTGCATTAGTGAAGTAACAATTCATTTTCAGAGAGGTATTTATACTATGTCACTTTTTCTGGAGTTTGCTATAGCAGGGGCGATCCGAAAATGAAAGAATTACATCTGGACCATATGTTAGTCGTAGTTTAAAGTTTTTGTAATAAGAAAGAAATAGAAAAGAATGCACTCATTTTGTTATCTTTTAATACATGTTTCCACCGAACGCGACTTTTTCCAAGGCCATTTTATCTAATTTAAGAATTTCCTCCATTTGTGTAGACTAGATGGCGCTGCTTCAATCGCAGTTTTATTTTTGGTTTTCTGCAGATGTTTTGAGGATATTAAATGGTAACAAGCCTGTGTACATGTAAAGACAATTAATCACGTCTTTAATTGTTTTAAGTAATTACTATTCAGATGTATTACCATGGAGAATGTCGTAAATTTACTTTAAACCCTTCACTGTTGCAATGTAACAAATCTTAATTGGAACTAATGATGGAAATTCAGATGCATAAATTAATTCTTTTGTTAAGCTTTTTTTTTTTACTTTACCAGTTGATGACCTATTCTGTCTTTTGAGTAGAGTCAGTGTTTGATATTGTTTCTTTTCAGGATATAATTATTGTTAACTTTAAATTTATTTTCTGTTTATTTCAAGATCACCATTTAAATTGCTTTTAATTTTTCCTATATTTCTCATCGATGGCTCTTAAGCCTAAGAAACATATATTAACTGGAGCATATTTTTTTTATTTTATGGATCGAAAATTATTTTATGCAAATGCATTTTTTTCTGTTGAAATAAACTATTTTCATTACATTAAATTATAACTGGAATGTTCTTTTTATGCTTAAACTGAAGCTCAAATTAAGAAGTTGTCTGTGAAGGAAGAATCCTTACTTTTTATTAGAAATAGAATACTTTTAAAATTTGAATTTTTTGTGACTAAAAATATATTTGGTCTAATTTTGTGATAATAATATAGACAGAAAGAAGCATCACTTTTCATGCAAAATTCAAAAAGTAAAGTATTCATACATTATTCTTAAATAAGGTATAAATACTTTAATTTAATAATGTATATTCTGACTTTTGGATCAGGTATTTTACCTAATTAGAAAGTTAAATGAATAGGTGACAAATACGGTGCAGATAGTCGCCATCTGAAATGAAGCGAAATGAATCAATATCGCCAGAGCTTCGTTTTTTGCTCGGACGCAGGTTGTAATTTTCACTTTTCTTTACTATAAAAAAGATACTTAAGGAATGTAGAAACCATTACTTCACAAATACTCATTTACTTTTACAAATACAGTACTCTACATATTTAGGCACATAAAAACGAAGAAGACATAGGTACGAAATGCAAAAAAATATTGAAAATAAAAAAAATGACTTCAATCTCAGCCTTAATTTTAGAAATGACTAGCAATACGCAGACGGCATTGCCCGTGCTATCTTGACTTTAACAAAATGAAAAAAAAAAAAAAAAAACCGTCCACAATGACATGAAAAAGTTTTGAAAACAAAATAAAAACAAAAGATTCGCATTATTGAATTTAGGAAAACAGTACCGAGTACGTTAATCGAAAACAATATTAATAAATGCGACAAACCAGCATACGAAAGATGGGATATTATAGCATGCGAAATATGCGAGACAAAGAAACATTTTAAGACACTGCCGAAAATAATTATCGAATTCATTCAGTAAATGTATCTTCTCCGAGAAGAACGCGATAGTATATGATGTCACCTGCCGCGAGGAAGTTCACGCACCAACCAATAAGATTGTAACAACGCATGATGGAAAGTTAACTCGCTCCGGAGAATGTCTCGCTGAGACAGCTGGTTTGCAAAAAAACTGTTTGAACTTATCTGGGAACAATTAATTTTTTAAAAAACGGAGAAAGGTATTTCAACGGTTCTTGCTTTAAATCCGACAGAAACGTTCGAGTTATAAGCTGGAAAAAAAAAATGCAAATTATAGAGTTGCTAGAACGTCAGATGCGAGAATTTGAAGAAATCTTTATCAAAAAGTACCACAAAAGTGACTATTATTTAAAAATTTCTCAAAATTCAGTAAATTATGTTGGAAATTCAAAACAAACTTCGTTAGAAAGAAAATTGTTTGTTCTATCCGATGGTGCATTGATTGTTTTTCAACGATCATTAGAAAAGATACTACGGCCGTAAACGTGCCAAAAATGATCCAAAACAACACAATAAAAAAATTTCTAGATTAAATTTTAAAATTCTGGCTTCGAGGTGCATTGTGTCACCATTACGACTACCGTGTGCCAAATTTCATGGCTGTAAGTGCGATAGGTTCGTCTGGACATCGCACACACACACACACGCAGACATTATCTTTTATAAGTGTAGATAAACCTCCTCATGTTCACTCGTATTTTGATTCGGGAAATATAACAGTATTTTGGCATGCTAGTCCGGCTCTTTCTACCCAATAACCACAATATTCTAGAATAAGGCTACTAAAACTTTTTCAAATCATGACACATTTTCCATCAGAAAATGTTTCTCGCAACTGCAAAGTTGGCAAATGATTAAGAAAATGAAAGATAAGTAAAAAAATTCAATTAAAAATAATTACCCAAAAAACTTTAATGAAACTTTTTTACTCAAGGCGATTAAATATTTATTTACATTTATCGATGAATCTGAAAGCGAGCCATGTAAGAATTGTCGCTATCTCAAAATTTTAATTAATTCTCTGCGTGATCGACAGCTGAAAAACCTTGTTCTAAAAAATTTAAAGACCCATTCCTTTCCCTCTCTCTCTCATTTCGGCTGTCATGAGAAAGCTACAGTTTTGTTAAGACCCACTTCGACCAAACTTATCAAAATATTTCGCATTGCGTTTGCACGTTAAAAGATAAAGGTGGCCACTTTTTTAATATTCCTGTGTGAATGAGTTTTGCTTTTTCCTTTGTTATGCTAAAATCGTTTTAACGCTGATGCAAAATTTATTTGCAAGTGATACGGAGAATGGAGGCAACGTAAGGATTCTGCGCATGCGCATTGCATTTTTAGGATTTGCGTTTGTGTGAATGAGCACTGAGCTCTACCTCTCCAAGCAAGTTCATCTCAAGACGTCCCCCCTACATGGGTGGCGCAAGAGGGGGGACCGGGGATGCTGTGCTCCCCTATCGGGAAAAATTTTTGCGTGGGGTATTCAACTGTAGTTGATAAATAATAATCTGGCGAAAATTTGAGACCAATTTCATTTCACTCGTCCCGCCGTACATCAGGTCGTGCCCCCCCCGTCGGGCAAACTCTAGCGCCATTCCTGCCCCCACCTGTTCATGATAGAATCGACGGGAAATATTGATGTTTGTTCAAATTTTGGTAATGGCAGAGTTTAAGACATGACATATTTTGACGTATTTAATACCATGAATCAATATTTTACCTTGCTTTGAGTATCATGGTAAGTTAACTAACTAATATTTTATTACCCACACTGTACGCATCTAAAGTGCAATAAATTGTATATTGTCCTTTAATTTGTACCAAACGAATTCACTGATAAATATGACTGATTAACTCTTACAAATAACTAAAATATTTCTATTATCTGCTTCATCCGTGTTAGTTGATTTTTAAAAAATATTAATAAGACGTATTGCCTAGTCATTATTTTTGTATTAATTTGGAAATAAAATAATAACATATATTTAAAAAAAATCGATAGCTTATATAAGGCAGATCTTTGATCTCGTTCATTAGAGAACAACTCGTTTCTGGCAGAATCCGTTCAAGCAGCCAGATCTTTCTCACACAGCAGATACTTTTATACAAAAGCGATCACTTATGTGCCCATTCCTACCTCCAAACAATACCTCGCATCAGGTACTCGGTCCCTGAAGCATTGCTGCAGTAATTCGAATGGACAAAATCAATAGTACTTCCTCCCCCTTCCCCTCCCACTCTCCTCCCCCCTCCGCACGAGAGAAAGATTCATTGCGAGAATGTATTTCATCTCAGTTACACGTTATTCCATCCTTTCCCCCACCCCCCTGTTCTTTCCCTCCTTTCATTCTCTCCGATCAATAAAAAACTCTAAGAGAATGTATAAAGAGTGTGTATATATATCTATATATATTTCTTTTTTTACTTCTTTAATTTTTTTATTCCATCCATCCTCTTTTCTGGAAGTTATATATAGGTTTTCCCCGCCCCGTTTTTCTAAAAGTTGAACTGGAGGGGATGAGGGTAAGTATGGAAGAAGTGAGAATTTTAAGGATGAGTAGGAATCCCCTTATTCTTAGATGTACCTACGCCTCTGTACCTGAACCCTACATACGAGTGAGTTATTAGCTTTTGCTTTGTTAATTAATAATGTCTTGTTAGTTTTAATGAAGCTATTACATTAATCCCTTAACTTTTCGATGTCTCTATACACTGAAATTTGGCTAATTCAGTGCTGACGGAAACACGGTAAAAATTCGATTTATACAAAAATTCGAATTAATAAAAAATTGGGTCTAAAAATTACAGCAAGAGAACTGACTATTTTTTAATTAAATATTGCTATAAACATTTTTTTATTTAATTTTTAGCTGTTTTTATTTAATGAAACATTATAAATAAATAATTTTAATAACAGTCAATTTTAACTTTCCTTACTGAAAATTTTCTTTAAGGTAAAAATTTAGCTGAATTACTGCATTTTATTAATTAGTTATTACAGTGGAATTTGGCTAATCTGCAACTGACAGGACCACAGTGAAATTTTGATTGATTCTGAAAATTCGAATTAATAAAAAATTGGGTCTAAAAATTACAGCAAGAGAACTGATAATTTTTTAATTAAATATTGCTATTAAATTTTTTTAAAATTTTTATCTGTTTTTCTTAATGAAGCATAATAAATAAACTAGTTTAATAACAGTCAGTTTTAATTTTCCTTACTAAAAACTGTCTGAAGTAGGGCTTTTTAATAAAAAGCCCTACTTCAGTTAGTTAATAGTTGTTAGTCAATTAGTTGTTACAGTGGAATTTGGCTAATCTGCAACTGACAGGACCACAGTAAAATTTTAATTGATTACGAAAATTAGAATTAAGAAAAAGTAGGTCTAAAATGAGCACAGCAAGACAAAACAGCAATTTTAAAGCTAAAAAGGGCAATAAAGATTTATGTTTAATATTTAATAGTTTCATTAAATATATATATAAATAACATCATGTTTTCTGTGAGGTATAAAAGTGTAATTCCAAAGAAGACAGCAGTCGTTGACGAACGATGAACAGTTTCTTTATTTGATTTATAGGTTTCAGCTGATTTGGTTATAATTTAAAATAATATCAAGACATACTTAAATTATTAATAGAAGCGCAGTCATCGGCAACGAAGAAAGAAGCCACGCCGAAGCGCGGGTCTGGTAGGAAGGTTACATGATTTTAAAAGAGGGGAATTCCCGAGTGTTAGAGCGGTTGAAACTGGATTTCAGCCAGTTAAAGTGACAGTTAATTGTGTGTTAGTAGAAATAATTTTACGAATTAAATTTTGAGTAACGTTTTTTAAAATTAGGAAAGTGTTAATTTATTACATATATATATTATCAATACACAAAAATTAATTTTATTAAGTAAAGTTATAATAATTGTAATTAAACATTTTAAATAATAATTTCCATATATAAGTAATTTTAACCTTCAAGCAGTCGCCCCCGTATGAAGGAGATACTTATATCGTGCATCGTATTACATATTTGTATCCTTTTTTCCAAAAATAAATGCAACTTTCATTTTTGTAATCTTATTTACTAGCTCCATATTAAACACAGATTATATAAATAAAAATTGCACTTAAATTTATAAAATAACGATATAAGTATGTAATACGATGCACGATATAAGCATTTCCTGTGTTCGGGCGCCGGCTGTTAGGTTAAACAAACAGGATCACAGTACTTTGCACACAACAGTTGTACAATAAAACTTCAAAATAAAACTTCAAATCGTGCGTGTTAAAAGTTATTTTAAGTAAATAAATTTTTACCGCATTTTTTAATTGAGTGCACTGCACAGTAGCAAAGTTCTCAAATGAATTAAGAATCATAAAAAATCGTTCCCTTACGACCACAGAGGGTACAAGATACGGGCGCATTTAAATAATGAAAACAATTCAGAAATAAAAATAATAAATTGAAGTTTGGGCTTCGAATTAACCAAAATAAATTTGAATTATAGACGATTTTCTAGCATTACGTTAATACAAAGTTCAAGGGACCAGAGAAAAAGTTACGAAACGAATTTGAATTAAAAAAGTTCTAACTAGTCAATTTCCACCTGATGAGATGATACATTGTGTTTTAGCATCATGTAATCATCGTATTGATTCAACTAACAGCCCACTGAACACTTGAGTTGTTTATGGATTCAAAGTAATTGTTTGTATATTGATTTATAAAGTCTGGGGATAATTTACTTTCAGTTTTAAAGTTTAGAAACACGATCATTCGATGCGCATAAGAACGCGCTGACAAATAAGTTAAATGCTTAAGTACGGATTTAGAAACAACCGAGGAGTGGCATATAAATGCTTTATTGAAAATTTAATTATGATTTCTGAAATGAAGTATTAAATGCATAACATTAAATGACATTTTGATAGGTATTAAATACATTTCTTCGGGATAAAACTGATTTTTATGCACCTTTATTTAACTTGATTTGTTTCATGTTTGCAAAGACAGAATTTTGTAATCGATTTTTCACTCACTTCCTCATGCGCTAGAGTTTCGAAATTTTATGAACTTGTATATATTCGATGGCAATACACTGTTTTAATATTTTCTGAACCTAACCCTTTGCGGACAGGTACGGCGCATAGAGTGCGCCAGTGCTATTTACCACAAGCTGAATAAAAACTATCGGAGGTGGAGAGCTCGCCACCCCTCTAACCTAAGAAAACTGAATATGCATTTTAGATATCATCTTTTCGATCGATTTAGTCCAAAATAAGATACATATTTATAATTTTGATCACAGGACCACATACAAAATATGGTACCTTTCCGTTAGTACAGAAGCTAAAATATTGGTACCAGTGATCGCCAAATATTGGCGCGTTAACGGAAAAGTTCCATTAACCAAGCTAACCAGTCGTTGGCAAGCTAAAATATTGGTACCAGTGATCGCCAAATATTGGCGCGTTAACGGAAAAGTTCCATTAACCAAGCTAACTAGGCGTTGCCAAGCTAAAATATTGGTATCAGTTGTGGCGTTAGCGCTGGTTCCATGCTTACCGAAAAGTACCCAAAATTTCTTTTGGCTAAGTCGTTGCGTTTTGAGTTACCGTATTCATACGGACGCAAATATATAAACTTACAGACGGTCAAACGACTGATAAATTTGGTTCAAAATTCGATACACATCTATAATTTTGATGATAAAACCGTAAGCTAAATTCCATCCATCTACCACTTTGCGTTTCTTAGATATGCTAACATGTATACGGACGGACAGATAGATTTGCCATCACTAATTCCGACCAAAATTTGATCGATATTTATAATTTTGGTGATTATACCAAATTTCATCCGTATAGTTAATTTCGTTTTTGAGTTATTGTGTTCACAGACCGACCGACAGAGATAATTCTAAAAGTGTTTTTTTCGGAATCAGAGTGATATAAAACGTGGAGATTCGTAAAATTCTCAACGTCGAATTTTTTGACTATTGCTTTCCTCTTTGTATAAGGAACTGTAATTTCGTATACGAGAATGTAAAGTAGGAGGCGTTTTAGTATGTATTTGCATTCGACTTCGAAAGGTTGTATGTTAAAACTCTCCATACTTGAAAATAAAGCTAAATACAGTAAATTAAAAGAAAAATTCTTTTACCAAATTATCAAAGGGCGAAGCATATTTTTAATTATTCAAGTATGACAGATGAGATTTGAAATAAAAACTTATTTTGTAAAATAGTTGAAACCAATTATTTACAGAGCTTCTGGTGATCTAATTACTATATGACAAAATAGTTTGTAAAAAGGAACGTCATGACTTATTAAACTTAAAAAGGTGAAAAGCAACTATTCGATTTTTAAAAAATTAAAACCATTCTTGAAGAGATGAAGGTAGTTGACTATCTTCATTTCGGTTAGTGAGGTCGATAACAGTTGAATATTTTCACGTTGTCTTTTATGAATTCTTCTATTTCTGGAAAAAAAATGCCCAAATATTGACAAGAATTACTTAGTGTGAATTATTCCATGTCATTAATAAAATAATTAATTTAAGAAACATCCATATAAAAACGCATTTAGTATTTCTTACAAAAAGATGTTCAAAATTTCCACAATAGACAAACAAATACCCACAAGAATTGCCGAGAGTGAATAATTTCGTGTCATTAATGAGATAATTAAGAGAAAATCGTTGAAAATTGCATTGATTTTTTAAAAAGATTTATTTCTGTCTGCAAATTCTTTCTACAATTCAGCTCTTGTCTGATAATGATTCACTGCGTGTGAAAGAAAAAAGTGCTGATTATAGTGTTTGAAAGAATTATTTTAACACCTGACCATTTTCAAACTGTCTGTTAAGTTAAAAACATAGAATTAAGGTTAAAACGCGAAACAAATAAAAATAAGAGATGCTTTTACAAAAATAAGAAAAAAAGGATTCAGTCCTCTACTACGGTTGATCTTTGGAAGTGTTATGTCTAAATGACACAAACATGTTTTGTCCGTTTAACCAACGTCATTTTCATGGAATTAGATAAAAAAAATGATTTAACAAAAGAAAAAAAGCGGGAAAAATTAGTGAGAGCATTCGAAATGAATGTTTCTCTCAGCAATCACCCTTTTACCTAACCACCTGTGACCTGCCACCATTTTGTAAAGATAATGCTCCTCGGTGCCATATTAAAGAGAGTATGAGCACAACAATAGGGAGGAAACTGCTCACCGATCTATGACGGGAATGCATTATCCTACTCGAATATCAACCAGTCCGGTCGTGGACGCCATTTTTTACCACGTGAAACTTGATTTTTTTCAAACAATAAAATCTTCTATGTGTTGATTGGTTAGAATAAAAGTATGCCCATTCAGAGCCCTGGTCGAGGGAAAAAAACTAGTGATCATAAGAACGCAAAATCTCAGCCGTGTGTCGCACATAGGTAAACGAATGACGTCAAAACGTTCCAGAAATAAACCATAGGGTGAATAGTCCTACATTTTTTATGACATTTATTACATGATAAACGTAAAATAACACGCACTAATTTAAAATTTAAGTCTATTGTGCAACGTAACACTGCTGATCTTTTACTTATTGAAATAATTGGTTTTTTTCTCTCCTTTTCTGTTCTGCTTCCTATTTGCTTTGGTTATAACATTCTATTTCGTATTGTAGGTTTAACCCCTTCCTGGTCGTCACGTGACGAAGAGAAAAGTTGCATCGTTTAAAGTAAATTCGCAACTTTAAAAAAAAACTTTTTTAAAAAACGAGGCGTGGAAGCAGTGGCGGCTTGTCCATAAGAGCTGCAGAGCTGAAGTCGCCCCTGAAATTATTTTAAAAGATTATACTTTCGTTTTTATCCTAATTGGCTTATTTTCCACTTTGAGAATTCAGTAATCAACGAAAATGACAAAAAAGTGATAAAAAATGTAAAAGAAAGACGGAAAATAAATCAGGAATTAAGAGAGAGAGACTAGAGCTGCAGAAAATTTTGCCCCTCCTCAGGATATTAAATTAACGCAATGAGCACGGTAGGAAAGCAACCCTTTCTCCGCTTGAAATTGCATTCATTTGAGCTGCACTCCGGAGCAGCTCACGATTGGCGCGACTTCCTCATTTGGCTTTTTTTCGCTTCTTTCTCAGTAGTTCAGTCGTTAAGTAGTTTTTTTTTAAATCCAATTCTGGAGGAGTTGTAATTTTTCGCTTCTTTATGTTTTTTCGGGTGCTGATTACGAATCTGAGGTTTGCCATCTATAATTTTTGTTAGAATTTTAGTTATAGCCAAAAAACATGAAAAAAAATCCCAGTTTTTTTTTACTTATAACTGAAAAACTATCAATTTTTAGTACATCATCATTACATATCAACTAATCAGCACAAAATTTCCTACAACTTAGGTCTATACAACTTTTGCAGCACTGCTTGTTTCTGAGCTGACGAGCCGCCACTGCGTGGAAGTAGCGACGACTTTAAAATTCGTCGCTACCTCCACGCCTCTTTATAGTTCGCGATTATTTTTTTTATATTTCTGAATATTGCTAAGAGATGGCGCAAATAGCCCTACTTTCTTCATGTTTTCGCGGTGAGATTTCCCGTCTTGAATGGAAAACATAATCATTTTGTCGGGGATTCGAAAAAAATCCGACAAGGAAGGGGTTAAATTACGATGGGGTTATAATTAATTTCAAACCATTTTTTTTTTCATAAATTGGAATCATTCGTTTACGTCAGCATTTTCGAATCAAGTCTAATCTAAATAGAGTTGACGTTTATTAAGTTTATAATATATTTGGTTTTATTTTTATTATTGATTACATTACTTTTTATTTTTTACAATTTAGCTAATACGTAAATTACCAATGAGCTGGTAAGCATTACCAGAATTAGGTTTGAATGAATACGATACACAGACGGGTTGAAGCTTTAAAAAATTCTCTTCGAATTTATTTTTTTTAAAAATTGTGCTTTAACCACTTAACTGAATAGTTTTCTTTGCTATCTAATAAGATGACCCCTCCTGTTTTGGAAAGGGGCTGCCGTTTTCATTCATCTAAGAAGGCATAGGATACTTGAGATGTTTATGGATCCTACATATTTTTTGTGTCAAATTATAAAGCTAATTAATGATTCAATTTTAGTTTATAAGACTAAAATTTCGATAATTCGATGCACGAGTATTCTCGGGCTGTTAAGTTAAGCGGTTAAAAACTCACGATTGCTAAATGGAAACTTAAAATATATTCGTCAGGTAATCAGGGATGGATTAAACTTGTTGGAGCTCCAGGCGCAAGTTAAATTATATTAACGCTGTAATATAGTAATATCATTTAAATTGTTCTAAACATTACTTATTAGACTTTAAAATTCGAAAGCGCGAGAAAAAGAATACAAAATGTGTGGTATTATAGTGACAATTGTCTTTATTTGGCGCGTTACAACATCCAAATACCGAACGATAACTCATTTTTTCTACTCGAAAAGTAATTATTAATAAAGCTTATAACCCTCTTGGTACGCCATAATCTTATTCCTGCTAGGGATAACAGTAGCCATCAAAGAAAGGGATCTTGATTCATTTAAATACTTTTAATTAAACACAAAAGGACACAACATTAAGGACAAAACACTTCATTACATATAAAATAAACATTCACTCGGGGGAGAACACCATGTTGACTCGTCGACTCCAGATCATGGACTGCCGTCTCCTACAACGGCCGCTAGGTGGCGAGCTCGGAAAACAGTGCGGTTACAAGCTTTTAAAAAATTAAAAGAAATTTTAAATAAATTAAAGTTACTATCAAAAATATTAACAAAACGTAAGATGTTAATGACAGACACAACTGTATTAAATAATGTAAATGCATGTTAAGTTGGCATGCGCAGTTATGTTCCTCATGATACTATTATATCACAAGAATTCTCTCCAATGTGAAAAAAGGCTTCATTTGGGTAAATGGCACCCGTGGACAAGTATAGTTTTCTCCTCCCAAATCACATGAGACTTTAAATAGTGAAACAACGACAGCAATATTTTGTACACAGGAGCCCCTTAAGACTGGGACCTGAGGCATTTCATCACCCCCTTCCCCTCCCGCTCCCTAAGACACTGATTATGGTATAGTTCATCAACGGATTCCGAGACTACCACTTTTGGACGAGTTTACACCGGAAAGGGGTGTCAGGCAATGAGTCATATCAGCGCATTTCCGGAGTTCTTCACGCTCATTAAAATGTAAGCATCACCCTTCCATTCTTCACTTTCACCCTATTTTGATGAAAATAACTCCGCCCGGCGCATGCGCAAAAGCGCGGAGGGTTTCCGAATCCGCTGCTATACGATATAATTGATTGAATCAGTAATTGAAATGTTTGGTTCTGAGACGGATTTCTTGGTATATTCGTTAGTTAATGTAGCTTTCATATATCTATTTTCTTTATAACAGAATGATAAGCTATGTTTCGCTTTGCAGTTTTCGAATTAAATTATTTACTTTTATATTTTTATTTTACTAAGCTATATCGATCAAAAGAAACAAAAAAGTAAGGTCAAAATTAAAGTAACAAAAAATATGCGGTTTTTCTTTTTGAGAAACTTATTTTTCATTCTTTCTAAGGTAGTTTTGGTTATTTCTAATTTTATTAAAAAAATGCTTTTTTTTTGAAAAAAAAGGAAATTAAGTTTAATTATCTTCTGAAGCCTTTTATTTTCTTTTAAATATCAAATAGGTATAATTCAGTTGTTTTAACCATATCTAGAACTCAGATCTTAAGCTAAATGAGAATTTAAATTAAAATGAAATTCGAACTCAGTTCGATTTTGAATCGAAATAATTTTTTGATTAATATTCCGAATTCAAAGAATTTTTATTTGATATGAATAATTCACTCATTTAAAGGAAATATGTTCATTTGAGAGAAGTTCTGAGTATCTTTGAAATGCATAAATCAAAATTCGTTTCTTTAGATAGAAATAAAATGTTTTAAATGTGTTCAAAAAATTTTAATTCCATATAGATATGACTAGACCATATGTCTAAAACATGATCATAATTAACAGTATTAAAATGTTAGAATAGTCCCTGAAATGATTTCATTATATAACTTTTTATTTGTCCTGGAAACAAAACAACCTGAAAGCTAATTATATTTAAAATCGTTGGTTGTTTGATTTTTCTAAATTGAAATTCAAGTAGAATAATCTAGACGATCAATATATTTCAGTTAATTTAAGAATATAAATTAATTCTCCAATATGGATTGAGTTTTCAGGCAAATTTTGCTAAAACATGTAACCAAAATTTTTATTCACAAAATATTAGGAAGCAAATTTATACTAAAATGCTGCTGATTAACACGCTGTCATTTCATATTTTGTGATTCATATTCTGACCATTTTTAATTTATAATTTTGAAAAGAGCACATTAAAAATATTGTCTTATTTCTCTTATTTATGTAATGGTTTTTGTCCTTTTTTCCAAAACAAAATTTATAATTTATTAAATCAATTCGTTATAAACAACAAAATCACATTTTTAGGGCTTTAAATTTAACAGTTTGTAATATGAATTTCTTGTCGAAACTGCTACTAGCATATATGATGTCGTTATTTGCTTAAATATGTGACCAAACATGGCAACCGTGGGAACTCGACATTTTCACTTACTCTAACGGGATTTAGCTTTCCTTCTTTTCTCCATTTCATTTTTTCGTCATTTATTACTTATTTTCTACCATATTTTCAGAAGAGTTATGCATGCCGGAGGAAAAAAAATACTTTGCCTTCGGCCATGTTTTTTTAGATGTCAATGACACGCGCTTACTTTCGAATATTACAGCACCAACACGAAACTGATCACGTTACAATTCAATGCGCATTTCTGAGTAGCCTGTCTATGAGAACTAAACACATCATTCGAAAACGGAATAGTTTTTTTTATAATAATTTTATTTCTAAATGTAAATATGATTTAAAAATATTTAAAGAAGCGCAATAAATCATATTCAAGTGAGACATAAGAAATGAATTGCCATATTAAAATGCTAAAATTCGTCTGCATTTAAATCAAATGCATTGAAGAAAATAAAAAGTGTGTTATCGTTTGGTCAAAAAGAATATGAACGTCTGATCAATTGCATCTCCTTTATTAATAGTACGTTCTTTGTAAGATTTTCAGATTTTTATTTTCAATTTTATTCAGTTTCTAATAAAGATATAAGTGCTGCAAAAATAGTACTTGTAAAGGAAAATTTTATGTCATGCATATATTTCATAATATTTAGAAAAAAAAAATGTTTTTCTGTCATCCAAACAATGAACTGAATCCATTGGGAATTTATGTGGTTTATATTAAAATGTTTAATTAATTGAAATTTAATATTCGGATAAGAACCATATGTATGTTATATGTTTTTAACTTGTATGTTTATATATGAAGTTATGTGTTTTTGTAATTAAGCGAGAAAGTGTAAACAAATAAAGCAATATAATTAAATTCTAATTATTAAAATTGTATGTTTCTGAACTAGTTTATTCTCATATAAAATTAAAGCAAAAAAACGATAAATACCTATGAGAATAACAAGAATAAAATTTAATCTCACACTTTAATAATTTAATTATTACAATATAAATTAAATATGAATATTGTCATTTCACCGAAGATAAATATGACTTGCTTGCTATAGATTAATATTAATATGTACCAATTAATATCAGTAATTAATGCATGAAAGTTTCCTCTCGTTCTACAAATAAATCTTTGACTGTAACCATTTCGAAAACTCATATTGTTATAGGAGAGATGTAGTGAAATTTCCGCTTACAGACTAGAAATTAATAAGCTTAATGATGACTTGTTTCCATTTAATTTAATCTGAAATAGCAGAAACAATTGCATTATTGAAATCTGCTGCAAATTGAATGGTATATTGAATCTCGATTCACATACCGAATTATTTTCGAATAACTACACTGAATTAATTTCCCCCGTACAAAATCATTTCGTTCAGGGCTTGTACTTCCGTGAAACGTGGTATAAAATATTGTATTTGATTTTAAAACGTTTTTTAAAAAAATAAAAATGAAGGAGTTAAACTAACCTCTTATTACATAGTAAAGTGATATTCACTTCAATGCTTTACACATTGCTTGAACTTGCAAAATGATTATTCATTTGAATTCGTTATAAAACAATGATTGTAATAGAACAGTGGAAATTCAATAATCAACATGCAATAAGTTTATATCAAAAAAATGAGATGAGTTCCCTTTGTTAACTTTTTAAAAGAAAAATCAACCTTTATATTCTGATGGATCTATAGTTAGTGACAACTCAAGTCGAGAGCACACACAAAGCTACAAGCGGCCGAATCACTGATAAATTATGCAATTCGTGTTTCTACACATCTTAAACTGCGAAGCAGAGTTACGTGAAATTAAACAGCCATCATATAACATATAGAATTATAATTCATACAATATCGAATATTGTTGCTTAGGGCTCAATTCTACTTAAACTTATCAATAACATTTAAATGTACTTGTGTCAGAAAGTTAAGCAGAAAATTGGAAAAAATTGGATAACATGAAAACTATTTATTTGAAATTAGTGAAACATTTACATATCATGGGGTAGAATAAAGACACTTTTCTAGAACTATGCAAAGATAATGCTCAGTAAATTATTAAATTATACAGGCTAATACAAAAGTAGGACTGTTGACGACAAAAAAGTTCAGCTGTAGAGATTTGTCATCACGAAATGTGATTTCTCTGCTGCTAGCACATACTCAGCAGCTTAAATCCATGCCAAGATTACGAATGAAACAATCTATGGCGGTTTGGGGTAACCGCGCCCACCCAAGAAGACACCCTCTTAGTTCGAAAAAGTTCCAAGAAGGGTCAGGGAATGAATATTAACGCCTCCCTAGCATATCTCACATATGTTTAGCGGGACTCAAGTCGGGTGATCTTGGTGGCCATACCATGCGTGTTAGTTAAGTAGTAAATATTGGCTGATAATGCAAACGATGAATTGCACGCGTGTTAGTTAAGTAGTAAGTATTGGGAGATAATGTAAACGAGGAATTCCACGCGTGGTAGTTAAGTATTAAGAAGTAAGTATTGGGAGATAATGCAAACGATGAATTCCATGCGTGTTTGTTAAGAAGTAAGTATTGAGAGATAATGCAAACGATGAATTCCACGCTTGGTAGTTCAGTAGTAAGTATTGGGTGACAATGTAAACGATGAATCCCATGCGTGTTAGTTAAGTAGTATGTATTGAGTGATAATGTAGACGATGAATTCCACGCGTGGTAGTTAAGTATTAAGAAGTAAGTATTGGGAGATAATGCAAACGATGAATTCCACGCGTGGTAGTTAAGTATTAAGAAGTAAGTATTAGGAGATAATGCAAACGATGAATCCCATGCGTGTTTGTTAAGAAGTAAGTATTGGGAGATAATGCAAACGATGAATTCCACGCGTGGTAGTTCAGTAGTAAGTATTGGGTGACAATGTAAACGATGAATCCCATGCGTGTTTGTTAAGAAGTAAGTATTGGGAGATAATGCAAACGATGAATTCCACGCGTGGTAGTTAAGTATTAAGAAGTAAGTATTGAGAGATAATGCAAACGATGAATTCCACGCGTGGTAGTTAAGTATTAAGAAGTAAGTATTGGGAGATAATGCAAACAATGAATCCCATGCGTGTTAGTTAAGTAGTATGTATTGAGTGATAATGTAAACGATGAATTCCACGCGTGGTAGTTAAGTAGTATGTATTGAGTGATAATGTAAACGGTGAATTCCATGCGTGTTAGTTAAGTAGTGTTTCAGATTCTAAGTATTGGCTGATAATGTAAAACGATGAATAAAAACTTGTCTTCTCCCCGTGTGAGCGCAGCTATCCCAAACCGTCTTTTTTATCTTATTCTTGGCACGAATCGGCGTTGTTGGTGTATGCTACCAGGGTTAATCACATTCTTTATTAAGAAGTTCAGTGGCAAATCCAGGATTCGGGTCGGGAGGGGGGGGGGACTGAAGTCATAAAATTTTGTATCGTAGTGACGAATGCCAAACCTCAGGGCTTATGTAATACAAAACACTTCAACTTTACAGACTTTCCTCACCTGTCAATAAGAATCATAATTCACACTGCAATACTTTCGATAATTTATTAAAAAATACAATGAAATAGCTGACCAAAAACTGTCTTCGACCGCGTCAACGCTACAAGTACAAGTGGGAATGACTACAAAAGTAGGAAAAGTTTCGAGCCAGAAAGCAATGTTGTCACGATTTTATTATTATTTTTTAATGAAAATTAAGAACTAACAGTTGTAGAGATTTTAAATAAAATATAGAATTTTGGTTTATCTCTGGGGGGGGGGGCCTGCAGCCCGATAGCCCCATCCTGGATTCGCCACTGAACAAGTCTCTACGATACAACTTTTTTGTCTTCAGAAACGTTTCTGTTACCCTGTATTATTTGATTATTTTCTGAGCACATTTTCTTTATGTATTTCCAGATTAGTGTCTCGTATATTACCCCGCACCTCAAATATGGGGATGAGAAGTTGCCGTAGAAATAAGCAGTACTGTAGAGGGTACAATAATGGTAGTGGAAATGTGTTGACCACATCGCCGATGACGGGTCATACCTCTTACGGGAGAGGTTAGTGCATGGGCCGGTGATGGCCATTTGGTAATTAATTACAGCGCCTGTGTTATTGTCGCGACGATCCGGTCATTCAGCAACCCGGATGCAGGCGGGCGGGGCGTATCTTTATGGTTATTCTGCCCCATGATCGGTGAAAGTTTCACTAATTTCAATTAAATAATAATGATCTTATCCGCTTTTTTCACTTTGTTTCTTACCTTTTTTTTCGGTGTACATGAGGATTATATCCCGGACTATTTTACTAGGCGTATTGATATACCGATAACTTTCCGTGCACTGTCGACTTTTCTTGACTGTAGTTGAACTTCTCAGCAGCCGCAAATCACCTAGAAAAGTTGATACCGTGATACCTCGAGATACGAGTTTAATTCGTTCCGTAACCTTGCTCGTATGTCAATTTGCTCGTATCTCAAAGCAATTTTCCCCATTGAAATTAATTGAAATGCCATTATGTTAATCCGTGTATTTATAAATGACAAATATTGTATAAAAACATAATAAAAGAGATTGTAAAGCAAAAAAAACTGGTTTTATAAAGTGTACATACATCGTACCGTTCCTCGTATCTCAAATGTCGCTCGTATTTCAAAACAAAACTTCACTGCTCGACAGCGCTCGTACCTCAAATAACTCGTATGTCAGGGCACTCGTATCTCGAGGTGCCACTGTATCTTCCGAAAAGTTCGGATTATCGGAATTCTGACATCGAAGTCGAATAAATTGACTGTATACAATTGTAACATGTAAATGTAATTGTAACATGTGTATAATTTTTACTTATAATTTATTATTTTTCTGACTTTTATATTGCATAAAATTGTTGAAGTGCCTCTCATTATTGTAAAAAACAAGGCTTAAAAATGATCGAAATTTTTAAATTTTCACACACATTACCCAAATTAAACATTTAACTTCATAAATCGTAGAACACCCTATAAGATTGCACTTCGTTTTTTTCGCCTTCCGTGTCACAAAATCGAAGGGTATATCCAGTCATTCAAACTGAATCCTGCTTTTCTCACCACAGTAAATCTTTCTACAGTTTTGGAAAAAAAATATGCATTAAAACAAGATCAGCAATAGGTGTAGAAGATATGCTTGTCTAATTACAATAAACTTAAAAGATTAGTATGAGTAGCGGCGATTGTGTGGAAAAAGTTGGGGATCAAAAAAATTATAGACAGCTAAAAGACGTAGGAGTATAGGGGAATAGACAACGAAATTTAAGAATTTAGTTTAAAAATTAACTAGTTTTCTAGAACATTGCTGCGTTTTTATAATTCCTAGTTTTAGGCAGCTAAATTGAAATCAGAATTTAATTTTCCCTAAAAAAAGCAGGGGGGTGACTGCCCCCTCCCCCCAACTCGCCGCCACTGATTAGTATAATTTATTAATCTAATTATGTAATTAATGGTTTCTGCATATTGATACAAAATACCAATTTGAAACTTTAGATTCGATCACGACCGTTACTAAAGCACTTTTCAAGGAAAACTTAGCAGCTCGTTAAAAATAAAAAAATATATACGCCCTGGACATCAAACTTTATCACGACCGTTGCCAATTCAGTTTTAATGAATATTGTAACGATAAACTGTGTAGCTTTTAATTTTTAATCAGCAATTATGCAAGTCTATAAATATTAGTGTAAGGAATATTGAAACGCTAATTTAATGGAATTTTTTATTAAGTATTCTACTTCAAGTGGAAAATGTAATAATATTTTTTTAATTAATTTTATTTTCAAAATAGCTTTTTTAAAAATTTGATACAGATATGCATCATTGTGTAGCATAGGTTTAATAAATACTTTAATTACTCTTTTGACATTACAAATGTTTCACACTCTTTTTTTTCATGTGTTACCATGGCAACCATCTGACGGCTTCTGCTATTCATTTTCAATCTGTTGGCCAATCTTTAACACATTTTACCATAAATTTATATTTTATTTACAAATTGAGATTTAGATATGAATTTATTTAAGTAAAATCATTCAATTTTTGTATCGTGCATGCGAATGCTAAGAAAATATGTAGCTATTCTTAATCCAAGTACCAGCTCAGGGAGTAGCAGGTACATTAATAATTAATGCTGTAAACATACTGCATCATCCATCTCAATTTCATCACTGAAATATAATGATACAGTGTTAGGAAACCCTTCTTCACATCATCCTCAGCACGAAAACTCTTTTAGAAAGCGGGAAAAATAGGTAATTAAAACAACAGAATAATTAATTGCCTGTCTACTTCATTCAGTAAAACAAAAGCCTGTTTTCGAATGAATCAGCATGGTAAAAATGTTCTAAGAAAAGAACACCAAACGATCGTCAATTCACATCCATCATACGATTCACTAGAAGATTATTACTAAACGAAGTGAAGAGATAAAAGTTAAAAGAACAAAAATAAAAAGAATTCCGATTCTTTCGTGCTCTTTTCCACTAGTGCCACCTGGCGGGACGAAACTCCATCAGAGCAACTGTCTGTTGCTTTTTCGCTTTCATTAGAGTACGGAGAGTTGCTTGGAATAGAAGCGGACGGTGTGATGCGGAACTTTATCTCAACGTTGACCACATGGTTGCTTGTTTTGCAGTGAGAATTTAACTTTTTATTCCACTACCGGCAATGGATTTGACGTTTAGATAATTTTTAGTGACTTATTCTTCAATTGGAGAAGATATTTGTGAAAGGATTGAGTTTGGTTGTTGATACTTTTCCTAGAAGAATTTTGTTCGACAGTTGAAAATTTTTATTCTGAATCTTATTAAAAGTTTGAAAGATGGGAGATTTGGAAATAATGTCACCGATTGCTCAGTCCATTTTGCAGTGGGATAAAGCTTGCCATGATGAGGTAAGATGATTTTATTTTATTTGAGTGTATGAATGTTTGTTAAAATATTATATTCTTCTTGTGCATGCATCACTAAGAAGAAAACACGAATTTTTGCGAAATGCATTTTTTTAATAGATTTTACCTAACGTTTTTGAAACCTAATCAAATTTCTTATGAAGTAAGTAAGCGGGTTTATATGTCGTAGTGATTTTTTAAAAACAGTTTTGCATTCTTAAATTTAGTTACTTTTTCTATCGATTTTCTCTTTATTTGTTAATACGGTTCAGGATTAAGAGGTTCGCCCTAAAATAGTTCTGTGCAGTTT
>BGPR01001173.1:216381-232946 GCA_013235015.1 Araneus ventricosus | reverse complement strand
CCCACAATGCATGTCTTTTAAGAATATATAAAACAACCCTAAAGCTTCATTTTTAAAAAAATCTATGTTACTTATGCTTTTTAGAAGCATTATTATGGCCACTACACTTCATGGATGTAGAAGCGAAGAGCAATCTTTATATAAACAAGATGTATCTTTTCCTATTTTGATTACAATAATTAGTTTCTTCTCTGAACTTTTTTTGCCTTTTACTCATGCTTTCAGTCTTTTTACTGTTACCCCCACAATGAATGTCTTTTAAGAATATATAAAACAACCCTAAAGCTTCATTTAAAAAAAAACTATGTTACTTATGCTTTTTAGAAGTATTATTATGGCCATCGCACTTCATGGATATAGAAGCGAAAAAGCGAAGAGCAAGGTAGATACTCAATTTTATGTATCGAAAACTTCTGGACAGAGGTCGCGTGTATGCCGATAGGAGAAAAAAGTGCTTGTGTCAACCAAGTTTCTTCTGGATGGCTTCTGCTTGATTTCTTAAAATTGATACTAAAGATAATCGCTTTGCACTTAAATAAAGATGAAATAGCTGTGTTTTCAAAAGATTTTGTCGTTATATTTTCGTTGTATGCATAAATGAAAATCCCTGAAAGTTTAAAAAATGGTGGAACCCTTTTCAAATTTTTATTTCCCATTCCTAGAATCTCTGCGTATTACAATTTAAAAATTATAAGTCTTAAAATTTTTTATTTTCTGTGGATGACATTAAGAACCTGAATACGATTGCTCGTATCTTTGTTCCCATACCCATACTTAGTTTAGGAGATAAATCCATGTTTAGTTTAATAAACAGACTGTTTTATGCAAATATTCATCGTTTTTATATTTAAATACTTCGCTTAGAGCTTTTTTTCGTTCTGCAATATCGGTCACCTGCCCAACGTTACTGGTAAAGCAAAATCTTGTTGTAACAAACCTAAAGCTGAATCTTTCGAAACTCATGACATCGGAGTTAGACTGTAGTGTGTTTTCGTTCGTGGTGCATTTGAAAAAAGTCTTCCTCTATTTGTAGTCAAAGCCAGTGATCTCTACGTGCTTTAATTTCATCTTTTGATGAACATGCTCTATAACTACAACTCTAATAATTTTAGTGGAATATGCAGCTAATGCATTAATTCGAAAAACCTCAAGACCCTGCGAATGGATACATTCCCGATACTTCTTAAATGGACCTATTTCCACAGGTTCTGTTTATATCCACTCGATCGTTGTTAGAGTAGAGTATTCGCACATTGCATCACTAAGTGTCAGAAACATCACGCCTTTTTAAATAGAGCTGATTGGCTGTCGTATTAATGTTTTATATTCGCTGTTTCACTGTATCATTATGAATCCCCATTAGCTGACTTTCTATCTTTTCAATCCGCTTGAAAATTTATATATATAAGTGACTTTCGTTTTATCCTCACTGTGATTCTGCTTTTCATGTGTGATGGACCATGCTGTAAATAAAAACTGCTTTATCCGATCCAAAGGACTCTGAATCTTTTAACACAGGCATTTTCCACAATGAAGCGGTTATAATGCTAACAATCGTGCGAAGAGAAGGGTGACCCAGACCACTAAGTAACAGACTGCCCTGTGACAAAAACCTTTCGTTTCACCAAGCAAATGATGACAACCTATCGACCTGGTACTAAAAGATTGTTCAGAACAAAAATCACGAATTATGAACAATTTAAGATTCTACATGAACAAAGGCGTGATTAAGTAAAACTTTAATCGTGCCCATTAGCCATAAGACAGAACGCCGCCCCAAGTCCCCGTGCCTGATGCCTGTGCGGCACCCGTACCGGTTGATTGGACTTGGGTAGCCATAAGACAGGCTTTTTCAGTATACTTTGTGTGTTAGCTTTAGTTTTTATTCCCTACCCTTCTATCTGGGAATCTTCTTTACGCCGAGAGGATGATGTTTAACCGGAAATCTTACCAGATCTGTTCCCTCCCAGTGGATTAATATTAATAATAATAATATTTCTTACATTATGCAAATCTGCATATACCCTAGAAGCACAATGTGCAGTATAGTACGGTATTGAACAATATTCACAATATCGTGCAATATTTTGCAATATCGTACAGCATCATGTGTTACTTAGGTATGATTACCACAATCTACAAGTGGGAGAGTGCGGGCGCCCTCTCCCCAACCAGCTACATCCTGGAACAGTAGTATCAACATGCCTTTAACCTACCTCCCAGTGCCTTCGTATTCTAAAAATACGTCGCGCATTCCATCGGGCCCAGTGTCTTCTCGAAATGTAATGAATCCCTCCCTGCTGCGAGTGTGGAGGAACTCCTTGGAGTAAAAGGAAGACACTCCGTCCCAATTAGGGGTGCTCGCTATCCATTCCCGGTTGATGCAATTACGGTCAGACGGACGGAGCGAAGAAAGATCATGCGCCGGTATGGCTAATAACCTCGGTCACAACCCATGATACACAATATCATTTTGCGTCGCAACCTATTAGTTTAATTAGGGGAGACCCCTTGGTGGAGGAATGACTATTCCACTTCTGTGCCCAAAGACAGACTTCTGACCGTTATGTTGATAAATGGATCAGGAATAATAATAATAAAGGCCCGTTTGGGGGTGGTCAGGTTGGATTTCGTATTAGGTATTGGAATGAAATGTTTTAGAGCTGTGCTTTTTGAACTATGGATCTCCATTCTGTTTTCATGGAAATGACTTATGGGGGATCTGGAAAATACTGGCATTTTCTACATTTGTTACACTTTGTTATGTCAAACCGGATGTGTCTGTGATGTCATTCTGAAACCAGACATGACATATTTCCGTGCAAACGCGGATATAAGCTTTTTTGGCATTGGATTTTATCATTCTTAATTTTCTTATATACAATAAATCTACAGTATTTTTAATATATCAAGCACTTTTTGTATAAATTTATTTTTTTATTGTTCAATTAATATTGTTCAATTTATGTTTGGCACGGTTCATTATTTATGAAGTTCAGCTTTTTTTGTTTCGAGCCTGTGTCATGTCTATAAACATTTCATTTAATTTTGTCAATAAATACAATAAACTAACAAACATTCTTTCGTTTATTATTAACCCCTTGTCATACGTTTTTATTTAACCTCCTAATTAGATGCCACCACCCTTTTGAGATATATATATATATTTTTATTTCAACCTATTTAAGATGGTAGAAGGATACTTGAGACATTTAAGCGTGACCAGGTGATTTTTGTATTTAAAATTAATTGTTACGTTGACTAAATTACGGATTTAAATAGCGTACCGGCACAAAAGAGCGGAACGTATGACATGCGACGCCTACCAAGAAGGGGTTAACTTCACTTGTGTATATTTTTTCTGTATATGAGTACTACTATACTTGAGATCGGATCACGAAATATTTTTCAGACGAAATACGCTCGTCAGTGGTATAAGTTTACTGGAACTTGTCTTGAGTCTATGTTTTGATTTGAAAGAGGCTGCATTAGGCTCTGACTCTTCTCTCATATCTCAAGTCTCATTCATCTAGCTTAACAAAATTGGACTATTCGCGCTGATATTCAGAATTAAAATATGTGTATCTGATTTCAGTTATATTTTTCGATATCACGCCATGTAATATATCATTTTTTCAAAAATCTTTTCGTATAATGCTGGCAACATTATTTAACTTCCTTTTCCTTCTTATGCTATAATTATATGATTTGTTCACAGTTTTTGCCAATATTTTTGCAGTAGAAAAGAATCTGATCTTGTATTTTCCCAAAGTTAACTATTGCGTTGTAAGTAGTCTTCTGCGCAACAAGTTGTTGCTGGTTCGATTCTGCATATCAAATTACGCACACTTATAGGAACAATTTTCAATACTAAACTCGAAATAAATAAATGTTGATTAAGGTATCCGACTGTGTTCGAAGACATTTTTTTGAAAAAATAACTTATATATTTTTTTTTAATGTTATGTTTTAACTGCATATGTTTTAAAACTATGAAAATTTTGTAAAATTAGGCTTTCAAAATAATATTTAAAAAAAACTGCAAAATGACTAAAATAGTTGCCTTACGAAAACAGCCATAGACAAAGTCATATTCTAAATATACATAAATCCTTGTAGGAGTACATTTTTATGACAGTTATCTGTGTTATGCTCTAAAATATTTCTTGTACTTCAAAATAGTTTTGAGATATTGCTGAACATAGTTACTAAACTGGTAATTTTTCATAAAGAATTCTTTTCGTTTATATTTAAGCACTTAAAAATAATACTTGATTTTAAACTTGACCTTAGTTTTCAGAGGAAAACATCAAGCATATTACATAAAACAATCTCAGCAAATTTCATATCAATACTTGAATAACTTTTTGAGAAATCATTGTTACGGTCGACAGTTTTCCTTCAAAAATATCATTTCTCAGAAAACACATTTAAAGTTTTCACGCAACATAAAATAATGCTTACAGTTTGGTTTTAAAACAGCTGTAACTCCATTTGTAATTCACGTAGAGTAAAAAGTGAGACAGTTTTAGAAAGCTGATTAAACAGGCAACAAAATTAAGTCGTAATTAATTTTTTTGATAATTTCATCAAAAACGACGATTTTAAACCAGTCGGATACCTTAATTCCCCATTGCATAATTGCTTCCTTGATTTATTTTATATTTCTTCTTAGCTGCATATTTGGATTTCACAAAATTTTGGATGTCGATAAATGGAAAAATGTTAAGAAAACCTTTTACTGACAAATAAACAATATAAGGGAACAAATGTGGTCAAATGAAATAAATTTTATTGCAATGAAAATAATAGAAATCTGCATTGTTTGCTATCCTGTCTTCTTTAATTCTTGCCTCGAGATTGTGAAAAAAAAATGCTTGTTATTCTATGCAGTTTCACCGCTTGCACTTGTGATAGCTTTGTATATAAATAGCTGCTCACTTTTTTACAAAAGTATTTGGACTTATCTAGAAGCATCTATACTTATAAAAGGCAGTGTTTTTTGTGTGTACGTTCGATGTCCAGACGAATCTATCGCACTTACAACCTTGAAATTTGGCCCACAGGTAGTCTTAATGGTGACTCAATGCACCTCGAAGCCGGAATTTTAAAATTTACACTAGAAAATTTTTTTATTTAATATTTTGTGTTGTTTTGTGTGGTTTTTGACACTTAATTTCTCAATAGCATGGCATACGAGAAAAATAAATACACCCTCGGAAAGAGCACAGGATTTCCGTTCTAATGAAGTTTGTTTTGAATTTCCAACGTAATTTACTGAATTTTGAGAAATTTTTAAATAATAGTCACTTTTCATTTATATTTTTAACTTTCAATTCTTATTTTCTTGCATCCGACGTTCTAATAACGCTACCATTTTCAATTTTTTTTTAGGTATAAACCAGAATGTTTATCCCTTTTTTAAAACAAGAATGGCTAAAATATCATTTTCTCCGATTTTCTATGAATTTTTTTATTGATCATTTTTCAAAACATTTTCTCTCGCATATCCGAATCGACGAAGCTTTCGTCCGACCCAAGGTTACTCTCAGTTCCCAGAATGCATTTCTAGCATCTTCATTTTGCTGGCGGTACCGCGTCATACTCTCGATCATTTTATTCCGTCAGCTAATCTTAATTACTTCATTTTACTGATTCAAGAATCATTTGATTTATTCGCGCATATATGCTCATATCTTTAGTTGAGCGAGATTAATAACGTGTTTTTTTAAGTTCCTGCGTGTACTTGCATTAAAAATCGAGGGCGAAATCAGTAATATGTATATATATATATATATATATATATATATATATATATATATTGATTTCATTTCAAACCTTTGGGCTTTTTTTATTTTGTTGAAGTCACCGGCAACGCCGTGCGCGTACTGCTAGTTGCATATAAATGTAATTAACCCATTGATGTCTATCGTCCCTTCATAGGGACGTTTCTAAAAATGTATTATAAACTCACAGGAATTATTTTTTCATCATGAATTTTACAAAAAAAGTATTTTTTTTAAGTATTCGTTTCTTTTATATTCAACCGATGGCAACACATATCTAGCGTTCAGTTGATAATATAACCTTTTTATTTTCAAGTCAGATTCGGAAAATAGTTTTTTTGCAATGTGAAGAAGGATAGGGTAAGTTTGTTCGATTATTTACCTATTAATTTACTTGCATTTAGCAAATATTTCAGTAAATGCAACTGTAAGAATGTTTGCTTTTTGAACTTTCACATAATTTTAGATTTTAATAGATTTTTCAGTTTTTTTAGATAGATTAATAGAACTTTGTCTAAATAGGGACGCTAGGCTTGGGAGGGACTAAACCATAAATACTTCAGTCAGGATTTGTTTTAGTATTTTTCCCAGTGTGATCATAAATTATTGGACCTATTTTAAAAATTAATAAAAAAACTAATAATCTTACAACTAACGTTTCTTTTTAATGAGAGTGCATTTTAAAAAGTTTTTTTCAGGTAGGTAGCGCGCCATCTTCCATTTTTGTGAGCTATTTATCTGTGTAACTATTAAATACAAAAGAAAAATAAAAGCATTTATTTGTACGGAAGTTTGCGCTCTTTAATTTTTTAAATCAAATATTAATTCGAAAACTGAGTAGTTTTCGGGATATTCAAGAAGAACTAAAAAATGAAACCAGAAAACGAGCATTGGCTTCTGCTGATCCATAGCCATTTCGTATGGAAATCTCTCGATCTAGCAAATTTAGAACGCCGTAATGCTACTTACTCTACCTATCTAACAAAGAACTTTTTTATTTGCTCTCTCATTTAAAAGAAAAAAGCAGTTGTAACTTTATTATTTTTTAAATTAATTTTCGAAATGGATCCAATAATTTATGACCAATAATTTTGTACTAGTATACAAAATATTATTGAAAAAATGCGCCCTGGGCATTAATAGGTTAATAATTAGGATAAATATAATAGAGTGATTTAAAAAGCGTTATACAGCAAAAGCAAAGAATCACCTTGATTTAAGATTTATCATGATCATCCGATTAAAAATCGATTCCAGTGCGGCAAGCACCTGTTCATTCTATTTGATCCCAAAAATAGCGATCATTTTGCAGCGACGTAGAGGAGGAGGGGGTTTTCAGCAGGTACCGAACTACCCGTACAATGCAAATGCGCATAAAAAATGATATGCACCGAACTGCCTATCCTAACAACTTAAAAAGCTAAAAAATTCTTAAAAGGCATTGTTTTCCATCAAGCAGGCATTGCCATGAATCCGGATTTATTTTTTCACGGCATAATGCATCGTATACATTATAATTCTTTGACAGTGAAGAAGATTTTTACTGTTATTCGGTGTTGAAATATTCATGCATTTTTCGGCAGACACTTTTGTTTTTCACCTTCTCCGACGACGTTATTTATTCCGCTTTTGTATTTGATACCAGGTTTTTCCAGAACCATCAATATTAGAGCGAATTCCATGTATCTGTAGTTTCTCTTTCTCTCTCTCTCTCTTTGGAGATACATTATCTTATTCCCAAGGAGAACACTGCCACTTTTCCTTTTTTTTTCTTTTCTCTCCCTCTTTTATTCCTTTTACCTTTCTTTTTTTGAAAATAAAGAAGAAAAAAAATCCACCTTTTTTGTGATAAGATGTTTTACCCAATAACTTACAATTCTGTAATTGATCATTTCCTAAGCTTTATCAAACGAGCATTCTTATTCTCTTCTCTCTAAATATAGGCAACTTTAGCGATTTTTTGAAAACTTTTCTTATTTTTTAACTCTTATATTGAGGGAGGGCGAACATTTTATATACCCTTTCGAAACGCGTATTCTGACATAGAAACTGGAAGTGTTTATATACCCTTTTTTTGGATTTTCAGAAAATAAGCACTATGGTTCATAACTTACTATTATTGTTTTTTTAATAATTAGATTATGGGAAATCTCAAAATGCCTTTTTTTAAAACGAGGATTCTGATGGAGAAACGGAACAGTCCTTACTCCTATCCTATTTTTCTATTTTCAGGTAATATGATCTATAGTGCGTTTCCACCACCTGTAGGATTATCTATCCTTGGTTTTCAACATTAGCAATAAACCCAGCCATTGCTCTTGGAGTAATAATTGAAGTGAGAAAATTTATTTTCAGGGTGAACAGATTTGTTAATTCCAATAGCGAAAAATCTATGAATGAAATTCTACTTTATAGAATAGAGGGAGCAAGATTTAAACAATTATACTAAAGTAATATTAGTGAAATTTTTCATTATTGCATTTCATGAAAATTTATTATAGTTCTTTATAGTGTTTAATCTTTACCCCCTTCCCCTCCTTTTTTCGTCATTTTTAAATCCTAAAGTAGATAGAAACATTGAATGGAGTTTTCACATATAGCATGCCTCATTTTATTTGCTGTTACCGTCTGTATTCGGAGTGGGATAGCAAGACTGAATGGTGCCTGGGGCATGGTATTGTTTTATCGCTCCCCTGAAAGTCTTAGTATTTTAAGGAGGAAAATAAAAGCAATGCCGTTTATTCTTCGGGGCTCTCCCAAAGACGCATCCGGAGCATCTACATCCTTTCTTGTCTTCGTCGCTATGCCACTATATACGCATTTACAAACTGAAAATCTAAAAAAGCAAAAAATACGCGAATTAAAATAGGAGTTTTCTAGTTAATACATCTCCAAGGAGCGTTGATAACCAATTTGTGAAAACACATGCAAATGTCAAGCAATATTACACGATGGTCAAAATTCGAAAAACTTTAAGACTGCAAAGTTTCACGTTCATTTAGTCAAAAATTTAAAACAAAAAAACTTATTGAGTGATAAATTATATGAAAGGAATAACTAGACATGAAGAAAGTGAAATCTCCAATGTAAAAAAAAGACGCTCTTGCAAAAATAAAACACTACTTAAACATTTTTAAGCCTTTTTTTATCTTTAACATTTTAAATAAAATTTCAAAAATCAAGTATAAGCAGGTCAAAACTGAAGTTTCCAACTAGCCTATCAAAAAAAGGAATTGTTCCTTACAAAAAATTACAACAATGAAGTCTTCTTTCTCGTCTTCGGTTTCACTGACGGGCCAAGCAGCGGGACTCGGAATCGATGGAGTTGTAGTGACGTCACGTGACGTGCACGTGGCTGCCGTGATTTCTACGCCTTTTTTTCTGTTTTCGGATGTTGATCGGTTCATCCACGCTATCCGTTCGTGTGTCTTTGTCCAATCGTAACGCTTCTGAACCATGAATCGTACAACAACGTTCAAAGAAGATTGGGAAGTCGCTGTTCATGGTATTAAATGAATGCCTAGTTCAAAATCGATAACAAATATTAATAGTAATCGTATCAGTTAAAAAAGTTTTATAATATTAAATTTTTTGGTCATGTAATTTTAATTAACATTTTATTGCGTCAAATGTTTCAGCTGTATAGTAATTAATCCTTTGCGATCAAATTAAGAAGTTATCGTTTTTTATGAAATAGAGAGTTATGTAATGCACCATTCGTTCATTTGAAGGTAATATATTCATGTGTATTTTAAAAAAAATATGAATGCTTAAATATTGTAAAGCTGTATTTGAATTTTTAAAAATTTTCGAATTTCAGTTAGATTTTGAATTGCGTGTTTACGATTATACTTTCTTGCCACTTCAAAGCAACTTAAAAACAACCGTTGAAACTGTTGAAAAACAACTGTTGAAAACAAAATACAATCGACGCTCGTTATAACGACCCTCTGCGTCCCACAGCAAAAGGTCTTTATAACGAGTGGTTGCTATAGTGGATATGATTAAAAAATGTACACATGCACGCTCAGCAGTTCCGTAAAAAAAGGCGATTTTTAAAGAGAAACCAATCAAATTATTTTTTATCATTGGTATTAAAAATAAAATTTCATGAATTAAAAATATATTTCTAAAACAGATTTTAAAGTAGAAAATAAAGTTGTGTTATATACATACAAAACATTTATTTTCTAAAGAAAAAATCAAAAATGGTTGTTTGTCTTTTCTGCATATGTGATTTTTGCCAAACATAATTTTCCATTTCAGTTAAAGATGATAAATAATGTTCTGTATTTTCTTGCCTTTCAAAAAAAACATTTTCAAGTCTCAATAGCACTTGAAACATTTTTTATTCTAGGCTATTCTAATTTCCGCGCTGGGGTGAGTGGTAACCCCCCCCCCCCGTCAAAGTTGAACTGTAACACTGAAGACTCTACATCTATGAAGGTTGGCAATAAATAATTAAGGTCATTTACGTTTAGAAATATGTTCTTTTTGGAAAAATACCGGGAATTCGGACGTTGTATTGGGATTAGACGACACTGGACGGTCATTATACCGGAAGTAAAATAACATAGTGCATAGTGAAACACAGTTGGGGATTTTATCACTGGTCGTTATAATGGAATGGTCTTTATAATGTGTGGTCGTTATAACGAGCGTCGACTGTAATACATTATTTTTTAATTATATTAACTTGCATTTAACATATTGAATGGAAGTATTTAAGAATATATATATTCAAAATTTAATTTGTTGCTGATAATTAAGTTTAAAATAGTTCGAAAAATGTTATTAAAAACATTCTTAATTATTTTATGCACCAATTTTGTTGATATATTCTTTTATATAGAACAATCATGATATTCAAGATATATTACTGTCATTTCTATGGAAATAGTGTATTTTCAATTGATCGCGGGTAACATATGTATTGTCATGCATTATTCAATAAGAAATTTTTCAGAACGTGAGAGATTTTATTTAAGTAATGATATTTTTCTCCAAGCGCGTGGAAGCATTTTAGGGAAAAAAAAGTTTTTTCTTTTAGCTGCGTTATTAGAATAGTTAAGACATTTTTTGAAATAGTTATCTTTGTAGAAAGCTATTTCTAAAAAAACCGCTGCTTAACCTGGTTTTGGATTGTTTATTCACGTCTTTGTTCAAAAGTAGGACATTTTTATTTTGTTTTTCTATTCAAGTGGAATGCTCGAGAAAAATATAAATCGCGATATCATGAATTCCAATTTCTTTCTTCGTTCTTTTAGTATTTATATATCTACGCTGAAATGAGATGCAAATCATTCTTCGAAATATTTCCCTTTAAAAATAATTTTTGCAGAAAATCAAATTTATCTCTTTAAATTTCAAAAATCTTGTAATGCAGTTAATAGTGCGATTAGTTGAAAGTTTCTTATATATGTTGCCAGCATTAAAAATTTGATTTAAAAGCCGTTTACTAAACATCAAAGTTCTAAAAAAAAATGAATTCAAGTCGTTTACTGACGAATGCGGTTTTATTGCTTCTTTTTTTATCGCGACAAATATCTTGTAATTTATATTTTCGTAAGTATTTTATATTTATCTGTAAAACGAGTTGTGGATTTTCAGTGTTACAATATGAAATATGGTGGTTTTAAGTGACTTGAAGAATCAAACTTGACTGTTAACATCAGACAAAAGGAATCTATGTAGCTTTCTTCTCGAAAGCTTTTTTAAACGAGACAGCGCATCTTTTTATTAGCATTATGTTTTTCTCTGTTTCCATAGAGCAACGTAACAAATGAAGTGTATCAGCTCCGTTGCCAGATTTGCACTTCCGCAATCGTTTTCTTTTTTATGCCATTATTTTTTTCCGAGGAGTTTTGATGTTTGCGCTTCTGAAAATATTGCACAGCATGCGTCAAAAAAGCACTCAGTCGTAACCGATAGCTCTACGAGAAACATTTTCTTGGGTTTTTTTTCCCTTTGAATTTTTTTTTTCGGATGAAAATCATAAGGATTATGTATTCTCTTTTCTCTTTAACATTATGATTAATTTGAGGAAATAGTATTGAAATATTTTTTTTATATATTTTTATTTTGGATTAAAATTTTTTCGCTGTGTTTCTTTACATAGTTGAAACATTTAGCAGATTGTGAACAGATTAATATGCCAAAAATCTATATACGTCATAAAGGATCAGTTGTTTATACACGTTAATAGAATTTATATCATATATTTTATGAAACAGTTTAGTAATATCAGATTTTATAAATGATTATATAAACTTCGTTTTCCATAAATGAAAAAGAATTTGTTTCCCTTTTTCTGAATTTTAAGCGTTGTATAGATGTGAAGTCTTGATAAATTTGTAACAAAATTCAGATTTAGACAAAAGAATGTCAAATTGCGAAGAAAAATCTTAATGAAAATTGTTTTACTGTTTCAAGAAATTATACTTTTATTCGGAATTCTTTTTTATAAGTACTTCACTGTCTTTTAAATTAATCGTTGTTAATTTTAAAGACAAAATAAAAATATCACAGTGAATTTAACAGGAATACTTGAAGCGTTCTATTTATTTATGTAAAGCTCTCCAAGTAAAATTGCATTTCTAATAAGTAATTAATTAAATATTCAATGGTTTTAATATTTATGTTCATGAACTACCTCTTGAAATCTTTACTTATTCTTTTAAAATAAAATTTATAGTATCATCTTACATTTTTTGAGACATTCGAGGCATAAGGCATTTTAACGTTTTTAGTATCTTTTATGGTATTTTCACTATCTTCCTGTAATAAGCAAAAATATTATTTTGTTAAGGAATTTAACGTTTTTACTTATAAAGCTAAATTCCATACTTATTTAACGCTTTATGTTATACTTATAAACCTTTTTTATCTCTTTTTTTCACAGTGCCTGCTATTTCCGTGTGTACACATCCTACTTTTCTGTGTACTTAGGCTCAAGCCATTATCTGAGGATTCGTAACTCGCGTGATAAGAGCTTTTTATACTTTCGCATGAAAGCTAACTTTAAGAATCTGAGGTAAACTTAAACAGTCTATTAATATACAAAAAATATGTACACCTGTCCACATTTACGAGATAAATGTGACGTTCTAGAGCTTATTCAGGAGTATTTTTGAAGTATTATTGCGCAAAAGGGTTTGCTTTGCTCTAAATTAACTAAAATGAGTTTATTTGGTTTCTGGAATACAGAGTTGCTTTTAAATATCACCGAGGCAAACATTTTTATTGCTACTTTATTTACAAAAAAACTAAAAAAATGCATAGATTTCTTGACAAGATGTCAAATTGAAGTTCAGAATATCGTGTTATGAAATAATTACGATAGTTCAAAAGGTTTAGAGAAAGAACAATTTCATAGATGTAAATTGCGTCATACTTGGATCAAAGTAGGAGTTAAAATATTATCAGTGTGAAAAGTAACTTAGAAGTTTTAAATTTACTAAATTTGCTCATAATAAGGTGCTAGAACTCACAACTGGAGTATATTTCTTTTATAAAGAACTTTTAATCTCTTCAAGAAAATTCCACAGAATATGTATTAATATTCCACAGAAACATCGATGCTATCTTCATGTAAAACGTAAATTTTGCTATACAGAAAAATTGTGATTTAAAAGTTGGGATGTGGCAATGAATCTGGAAAACCATAATATCTTTCAAGTGCTTTTTATTGATATTTTTTTTAATGTTTCAGTAAACTCGCGTTACCATAGGTCTTTGCTTTTGTAAAAAGAACAAATTTCAAGTTCATAGTTTTACTTTAGTTTGCCTTTCTTTTCTTAACGGCACATTAAACTTTATATGTTACGAAGCTGTAATGGAGAATATCATTTAATACTATTTAATTTCGAAGTATTAGTTTTGGTTTTATTGTTATGTGCAGAATACCCAATAAGTTATCATCATTATTGACTTAAACATTATAACCCTGTTGTCTAAATAATGGATTATTAGAATGTATTAAACATAAATTTTAATTGTAGAAGCTTTTGAATTCTTATGTACGATTTATAATGAATCAATGTACGATTTGTACTGTTGTTTATGTTGTGTCCTAGCTATAATCGTTTTTCAAATTTGATCTATTTTTCTTGTTACTACTTATTCATTTGTTGATATGTGTATTTATTTGATGAGATTAACTTATTAACTTATTAACTATTAATTGATAACTTATTAATTGATGAGCAACTACCGACATTAAAACAAATGCGATATACTAAGTCAAGAGGATTCAACTGACTAACAATCTTGCAGAAATGTTCAAAATCATTCGCTTTCCTCATAAATTTTATACAGTTGAAGATTGCGGTTACAGAATTAAAACTTTTTGACATAATGCTCTCAGCTACAAACGCAAACATTTCCTCACCTCCGGATGATGTTATGATTTGCTGTTAAACGTCATACGAAGAAATTTTGTTACAATAATCTTGACTACGTTACAAAGCAGCTCTTGTCCGCTTAGTGCGCCATTTCTTCTATTTTTATCTAACCACTATTGTTTTCATCACTCATTACAAGTGGTTAAGCTATCAAGACGATATTTTTTTCCTCTCTCTGGATTTCTAAGCTGTGTGTCAGCTTCCCATCCTCACTCTTCGGTAGAGAGCTTCGCCTGTAAATGCGCTTCCCCTGTTGCACTCCGGAGCGCGGCGGCGAAAATTTCTCCACCTCTTTTCCCTTTCGTCGGCTCGCGATGCCCCAGTGGATTCGAGGCCCGGGGGCGAACTAAAGTGCCGACGGAGGTAAAGACGGGAAGCGGCGCATGGAAAAAGGGTCGACTGTTGATCCCTGCCTCGAGAGGGGGACCGTATAGCACTTTCCATCGGAAACGAACACTTTCCGAACCTAGGAGAAAGTCCCTCAATGATGAGGCGAGGCGTATGATACTGACGAAAGTTAAGATTACGGAAGTTATTAAAAGACAAATTGCTTGTATTATATATATAGTTAAATATCTTCCAAGCAACCAAAACTCAATTAACATTTTCAAAATATACACTTATTAAACTAATAATTAAAAATAAAATAATGTTACCTTATCAATAATCATAGAAATGAAACACAAAAAGATAATTAGATCATAAACTAATGTATTAATACTAGTTCGATTGTTACTACTATGAAAAAGACAACCCAGAATTGGAATTCCAACAATCAAATGCCAATCGATCTTGGGAATCGATTATGTCGCATTAATCCGAATTTGCGGCGCCAACCCTCTGCGAAAGCCAATTGTTGGATATATATATATATGGAAGTTTTTAGATTATTTAACTATTAATAATAGCTATAAAATTTTTATTATTTTAAATCGATCCCATAAATTTAACTGACGTAACTATAGATTTTGATGGCATTGCTTGGAATTTCATTTAAATTAACATATATGGCATAACATTATTTTTAAATTAAACTTTAAATTATTATAAAAATTTTGTTTTGATCTGAAAAGAAATTCATGATGTCGAATAATCGGGTTTGGTTACAAAACTTTTAACATAATTGTTTAATGGTGTCGTTAAAAACAATAGAGCCCCGTTATAGTATTTGTGAATCGCTGTATATGGATTCAAACAAAGTAAGGAAATCCCCCCCTACAAAAAATGAATGCGCCATTACACCTTCTGCAGGTATGCAATAATAATTATTAAGTAAGAAAACTTTAATTGAAAATTTATTTAATTTTGAAGTTAAAATCTTATTTTTAATGACCTTCAATGCTTTTAAAAAACATTTTTTGAATCTTTCTTTGTTTCGTTGGATTTATAGATATTTCTAGATCTATTATGTCGAGTGCTACTTTCCATATGAAGGCTTGTTAAATCATGGTGTAGAATTTCTTGTTAAATCATTCACTACGGGTTCAATTCTTTCAAGTCAAATAATTGTGTGATCATATTTGACCATGCTTCTTAGAAAATATTCGTAAGGAATTTTCCCATAAAATATTAATTAAAAAGAGGGTGTAGAGGCATTTTCAGTAAACAATTCATTAAAAACATTTCTCCAAAATTATTTACTACATTCAAGCAAAAATCTCAATCAAACAAACCCACAAAATAAATCATTTCCACACAAACAAGCCCAGCAACCATTTTTCAAATCGATTTCAACCTCAACCATGTTTGGAATTCAACCCTGCCTTTTTTTTCCCAACCATCTCCGCCCATTACAAACGTATCTACTTCACACACTCTTTCAAAAAGTGACCATCAACCCTCTATTCTTTCTCTTCCCCTGTTATCCTTGAAGGTTCAAATCCCAAACGATTTTTCGATGCCTCCTCCACCCCTTCCACCCTTGGGATGCCGGTATTTCTCTGCTGGTCAAGGTCGGGTGCAAACGATATGCCCTGCCTCAAGGCCCCTGGATAGGTGATTACCACTGACCTCTTTCGTGAGGCTGTTGAAACTGTGTATCGGAAAGTGATCGTGGGTTGAAATCGAAGAGCTTTTATTTTCCTTCAAGATTTCTTTATCTTTCCCAGAGAGATTGACCGTTCGATTTCCATGTCTTTGACGGTTCGGTTCAAGGCAGTTTGTTTGGAGGATGGACTGTTGACGTCTTTTTCTGCAGGATTTTGATCTTGTTCTCTTTGAACGTTTGAAGTTTGAGATTGAAATGTATATTCGTAGGATTTGAAGGTTTTTCACCAGAAGCAGAGATGGACCTTGTCCATCAGAGTTTCAGACGAATTTCATTGTGTGTGCAACTTTATTCTTTGAATGTTGAAACCCTTGAAGAGATCTTGCCCCG
>BGPR01001173.1:124692-216371 GCA_013235015.1 Araneus ventricosus | reverse complement strand
CTAATTCGGTGCTTGAACCGTTAGATCAAAGCCGATTCACTTTCACCATTCTTTTGAACGCTTACATTTCGTCGCTTAACAGCAACGCCACCTATCTCAATTTTTTGAAATGTCAACCAATAACGAATATTCCTTATTTTTAAAAACATCTGATATAGACATGAGACCACATGCTGCTACCAGATTTGAAAAAAAGATCGTTATTGGTTGCGAAAAATTCAATATTTTCTTTCTGTTTGAAATTTCAAAAAATTGAGATAGGTGCCGTTGCTTGTTAAGCGACGATTTATGAAATTTCGTATGTATAATGTATGTTAATTCAAATATCGTCGATATTTATAATCATAAGATTGCGCCTGGACAGCATTTAAAGTTATATTGTGAAAAGGGGGATTTTTGATTCTTAACAATGTGTGGATACAAAATCTTAATTTTCCTGATGTTGTCATATGAATAATGTCCATAATCTAATATTTAGTTAGCTTTCTGTAACTTGAAGATACAGGTCTCGAAGACGGTAAGGTGGTCGCCATTTTTAAATAACATTGGTGCGCACATAGCGGTTAATTTGTAACGGAAATACCACAGTATGAATTGAAATAATCGATACTTTGATAATCGATACAAGTTTGTGATGCTTTGTTATACGATATTCCACCCAAATTCATGATTTATTTCCTTTCTCTGATCCCTGATGTTCTCTCTTTGTTATAATTTATTTTATAAATAATAGTTATCTAGGTCGTTTAAAATATTTCATTGCATTTAGGTTATGTAAATGAGGAAAAAATAAGTTCATATATATATATTTAGTTATAGCGATAACTGTCCTACATACGATTTAGTTTTCCTGGTGATTTTTAAAACATTCATATGTATCTTTATTGTAGCTAAAAACTGGAACCACTTATAATTCAAAATAGAGCCTTCATATAGTTTTCTTTATCCATTATGTTTAATTCTCTATTTTATTTGATATTATTTATTCAGTGCAATGTTATTCAAAAACTCATTAATTACATTATATTATCAACATTATTCACGAATTGTTTCCCGATTTCTGTGTTATTTATGGGAAATTTTGCGCATGAAATTCATTCAAAATTTTATTAAACAATAATATTTTGTTTAATAGAAGACTGTCAATATTAGGAACTACATTTCGGTTCCAAGTTTTTACGTGCTGATGTGGTTTACAATGGAGACCGATTTCTGAGTATTAAATATTAATTTTTGTGATGAAAGAAATATTTTTCAGAATTTAGTTTTTATAAAAACGTCAATATAATTTAAATAGAAGAGATGTCAATGATTTAATGCATAAAATATGCAAACTGAAATTCGTTCATCGGCGAGCTATTGTGAAATCATGAACATATTTCGATATTTTGTTAATAATGATCATTTATTTCATCTATCGAATAATTTTTTGATTAAAAATGGCAATAGAAGAACATAACGGAATAAAAACTAGAAAATAAAGGTACAAAAATTTATAACCTAAGGTGAGTATTAAATATGAATAAAAATATAAAGAATGAAATTTGCTCATCTGCAAGTTGCTATGTTTTTATGAAGTTTCTTTCACATGCTTTAATAAAAATCTATAATTTTTTTATGCTCATCAATTTTCTGATCGGAAAAACAATTAAAAAAAATGTAAACTTGAGATCAGAATTTTAATTTAAATATATATATATAAGATTTATTAATCGAAGACTATTATTGAATACTAAATATTGCAACTACAAATTTTAAACTTTCCATTGCAAAATATTAACAAAGTATATATACATTGTCCATTATTAGTGTTTTTAATTCGTGCGTACGTTTAGCCTAACGGAAAATCATCTAAATATATTTTGATGATTATTTGTATATTTTTATGTCTACCATTAAGAGCCAAACTGTTATTCAAACAATCACTAATAACAAGAAAAAGTTCACTCAATCAACCACCAGAAACGAAACAGTGATTGTTATAAAATGTACATGTTATTCCAAATGAATGTTGTTACATCTTCATTTCAAAATGTAAACAGTGTTTGGGCTGGCCATTGTTAAAAACTTCCAAGCGAGACGGCAATCTAACGGGAAAAAAACAATCATGGCAGAAAAGAGTTCAATCCGCTTACCAAATTAAATAAAATTCTAAATCATCAAAATCGTTTGGCGATAGAAAATATAACTGATGCCAAACAAAAGTTACAGAACACCGTGCGCCTTTTCAGAATAGAAAGAAAAGTTAACTTCTTTTGAATGGAAACAAACATAACCCAGGGATTGTTGGATGCTTTCTTTTTCCATTTCACTTCAGTTCTTCACTACCGCTGCATGATTTGCAGACGTCACATTAGAACGTGCAGCAGAGCATCGCGAAGTGCCTCCGTGAATAATAAGATGGAATGAAAAGGAGCAGCATATTCTAAACAAATCACCTTATCTGCGTTGGAGTGTGAAAGAGTTTTGAAAGCTGAAGTTGAGCAGTGATTAGAAAAGAATTAAAAGGGTTAAAACGGTTTCACTTGTAGGTCGGGGAGAAAAAGTTACAGTTAAGGTCAGGCGAGCGTAGCGCGATGGTGGGGATTTCTATTCAGTTTTTCTTTTAGCAGTTTCGATTTGCCTTTTGGGCACCGGAGTGATGTTTCAACTATGTAGCATATCTGATTATGTCATTGATTTGTAAGATAATTAAAATTCAAATGATTTAAAATTTATTATTCAGTTGTAGAATTTTTGAATTAGTTTTTCATAATTTTAATTGAAAGATAATTGAACCTCCGCGCTTTAAAATCACAGAACTGTCATTCAGATTTCTAAGTTCTGAACTTTTTCTTCAGAATTTAGTTCTTTATCTTAAGCTGAGACTCAGAAAAGAATGGGTGGTTTTTGTTCTGGACTTTTAATGGTCGAAATGGGTATAGAGATTATTACTTTCAACGTAGTAAATATATTTATTACAAATTCCACATAAGCACATTATGATTATGATAACGAATACATTACCTAATATTTAAAACATCATTCCCTATTAGCACAAGATGCTCAGCAATATTCATTCGATATCGTCCAGCATTCAGAATATCATAGCAACACCGTGGAGATATCGTAAAATATCTTGTCCTAATAAGGAATTGTACTTATCATTTTTTTCTTAATACATTTCGAATATATTTTATTTACGAGTTACTGTAATAGATCTGATATTTGTTTTGCTGAGAATTTATGAATAAAAAGAGGTTTATAACACTTAGCTAACCTCTATTAATGATACTTTTTTTAAATATGCTTCATTGATACAATTCAGATAACTTGGAAATTTTACAGTGTTAAAATTAAAAAACATTTCTTTACTAAACAGATGTCGAACGTTTAGATTTCGGAAGACAATTAAATGTGTAAAATAAACCTTTCCAGTTTAAGCTATTTTAAACTTTTGTTAATAAAATTAAATGAAAATACGAACACACTATTATTACACTAAACAAAGTGTGGTTTTTTTATGAGTCTACAATCAAAGCAATGCTATCTTTTAAAAAATCTATCAATCATTTAAGAAGATAAATAAACCAAAAGAGAGAGAGTGAGAGAATATGAAATTTTGAATCGAATATATAAACTAAATCATACTATTCTCCCTCAAACAAACATTTTTTTCCCGTTCCAGTTTTGTTTGCATTCAACACCAATACCATCACGAAGGCAAAATCGTTTGTTTGTGTTTACTTATTATTATATTCTCGAATATTAATCGCATCTTATTTTTATTCAGCTCAAATAAAAAGGTATTATTTTTCATTTCCAAGGATTCTGATACCAACCGTCGTATGCTTCGAGAACAAATATTTGCAATGCATCTTTTTAGAGACGTGTAAATAAAAACACATCTCGCACTGAGGAATTTTTGCAAAGGTTGAATGACATTGAAAGCATCCTTTTTATTATTATTTTTTCCTCCTTCTCTCACTCTGGTAATTAAGCCAGGAGAAGGGTCCTGACCTAATTTTTCGGATGAGTATTTTTTTCCCCTTCAACAGGTCATTGCATCTGCAGGCGTGAACTTGACTTGAAATCTGGGACGGGATTACTAATATGTAGTATTTATACTGGCATCGAAAAATGATTTTTTTTCCTTCGGTTGCTGAGATATTCGCTACGGTATTCAACACTCTACTGATGTTCATTTGTCTTAAGTGAATGAGGTTTCATTCTAAGGTTACCGTATTGGTATTTTTGAGACCAAATTCAAGAAATTTTGCGATTTTTTTTTTCTTCCGAAAATGTTTCTTAACGTTTATGTGCCCCTAAATTTCATTTTTGGTCTTTTGATTTTGTTGTATGCGAAGTATACATAGAGTGATGACTTAGAGTTGGAGGGATGGGACACGGGATGTATTGTATATATGCTCCAGGTGCCAGTTTTGAAAGACACTTTTTGTGGTGTTGTCGCGAATTAAGCAGTGCAGAACGCTCTAACATGGGTGACAAAAATCGCGCTGTTTTAAGAACGTTTTCGCAATTTTTTTCTTATTTATTTCATTGTGAATAAACTGTGCCAGAACGGCGTCTCGGTGCTTTCTGGCTCCACTACACCCCTGGGCGCCTCGAAAATTAAATAAGCCAAATATGACGAAGGGTCGAGAGAAAATGCAGTTTTACTCTTGCAACGCCACTGAAAACAGAATGTATTGTAGATGTCGAAATATTTTGAAATTTTGAAGAATATTGATTATGTAGACCTCCCGAGTCTAAAAGGTCAATATTCATCAAAAACGGAAGATTTTCAATCCGAATTATATGAGATTTTGTTGTATATTGATTTTCAGGAGTCCAAAAAACAATTGATAGATTGATGTCTGTAAGGTGTCTGTTCACATGTATGTGTTCACGATAACTCAAATGTTCTACCATCTAGATGGTTGAAATTTGGCATGCAGTTCTTTCATAAAAAGTTAAGATCTGTATCAATTTTTGCAACAAATACATGAAGATGGAGGAGGCATTTTATCTTAAGATACTCGATTTTCAATATAAATAAATATCTAAAGCACAATCATTTTTAGCCACCATTTGTAGCGCGATAAAGGGATAATTCTAACGCTAAACTGTGCGAAAAAGTCAATGGGAAAACAGTTGCAATTTGTTTCAAATATATCGAAAAATCCTAATATATTATTGTTTGTTAAAGTCTTCTTAAATGAGGCACAAAATTCCATCAGTATAGAAGAAATCGATTTTTTAAAGATTCACGTGACTAAATATCTCTATCAGATTGATTTGATTAACTGACTAGTTTTTATCATTATTATTTATATGGTAACAAAAATATTTTTATATTATTGTTATTATAATAATTTTCTACTAAAATTCGCTATAAAATGTGATAAATGGTGTAATTTGATATAAAAGAAATGAAAGTATGTGTTCAAAATACCGATTTTGTTGGTCTACGAGGTTAATTAATTTGGCATCATTTTGCCATTTGGATCTGGCAACCGTGTTCCAATTGACGCTTCCCTTCGATGGAAGAACTTTTGATGCGAAGACCAAGGACATACCATTGCCAACGACTTTTTTATAAACTTTTCGGTTAATCTAGTTCACCTCGAAATTACAAGCATTCTTCTCACGTAATTGGATTACTTTTCCTGTTTAGCCACAAACTTCCTTTAATTATAATTTATGTCTAAAACCAATTAGTTTGGAAATTCAATAACATTTTATCATCATCGTCTGCGTGGTTTTTTACTTAACCCTAGTTTTCTGTTTTTGCTAGTTTGTTTATTGGAAGAGGGACGATATGTCGGCTTTTATTAAAGGAAAAAAGAATTTATTTTAAAGATCATTATTCATTACAGCGAAGTATGTCAGTCTAGCATGTGTGTGTACATTATTTATTACATATTTGAAAAATTGGAGACGGATGGATTCGGTTATTTACTGTGGGATTAATGATGTTTTTTTTATTATTTTAAGATGCAATTAGTTGGACAAATGAATTAATTTCTCGTTTATATATGGAAAGGCTGATAACCGATTAATGAAATATTTCGAATGAAACTGAGCGTATCGAAAGTAAACACACTTTAAATGAAATTTATGAAAGTATATTTCAATTAAATATTTTTGAAAAATTATTTCTTATTTAAGCACAATAGTTCGATTCTTAATATTTGATCCATTCATATCCAGTGTATTGAATCCTTTTCTATCAAAAAATGGGTAGTGGTGATAGAATGTCGGCTTCAGGATTGGAGGTCGCATGTTCGAAATCTGATTCCATCAAAGATCTAGCGTGTTCGTGGGCCTGGTGCACATTTAAAGCTTAAAAATTAATTTCTGTAAAGGTGTATCGGACTAAATGTCTCTATCACATTTATTTAGATTATTAATATGGGAATTGATAACCAATTATTTATCAATAATTATTTATTTGATAGCAAATTTATTCGTGTGGTTTTGGTTTTAAAATAGCCAATATATTTCAACTATATATTGATTGACTTTTATTTTCTTACTAACTGTAACTTTAACGATTAAGTGGTCTAAGATCCAGTTGCGTTTAAATGTTTACTTGGTTTTTTTCTCTTTCTCCTTGTTTTATATACAGTATTATTTATCAATGAGAATAAATATGTTTGATACTCAAGAATTTCGTTATAAAATTTTAAAAAATAAACTAATTCTACATTCTAGTTTGATATAAAACAAATAATAGTATATGTTAAAAATATTAAATTTTTGATGCTCCCCACACACCACAGCTCGTGGGGCGTGGGAGTTAGGGGAAGGGGGATAGTGGTTCAGGGGTCGTTCCCGTCATCTGATTATGGCCCCAAAATAATCTTCGCTTAATTTCAAAATGGGACGTGATATAACTGAAGCTATCGAAACGTCGATTCACCCTGTTATGCGAGAGGCCGCAGTGGCCTAGTGGTAAGGTGTCGGCTTCGGGGCCGAAGGGTTCCAGATTCGAAACCCGATTCCACTGAAGATCCGTCGTGTATTGGGCCTGTTGCACGCTCCTGTCCTCCCGCTGGTGTGGTGCGGAAGGTTGGTGAGGGTGGTGCCAGCTCAGGTGTCGTCCTCGTCATCTGACTGCGGTCCAAAATAGCCCTCGTGTTGCTTCAAAAAGGAAAATTAATATAATTATACTAAATCAGCCTGTTATCCGAAGTGGAGTTTTAAATCAAATTTCTTTTCATTTCGACACTTAATAAATTAAGGCTTAAAGGCTCGAAGTGTTGTTTCTCTCTGTTTCGTTTCTGTCTTTTATAGAAGTGGCGTGAAAACTTGTTCATCGGTTAGTGCGTTGACGCATTTTTTAAATTCTGATGAGAAAGCTGTTTGAAATATTTTTAATTAAAAGAATTATAGAAAATAGAAATTCCTTTCTTCGTATTGGATATAATATTTTACATTGAACGAAAAATACTGCTTTTTCAAAAATTAAAATAAAAACGTTTATCTTTTGACTTTCTATGTAAAATGAATTATTAGTTGATTTTATTTAAAGATGCTTATACTTCTTTATTTATATTGACATTTATTTGTGTTAATTTATTTCGTTTTTCAAATACAGAAATCTTCCTAATAGTATGGTTTCAGTTTCTTATATAAAACAGTTTTATTTATAAAATATAAAAACAATTTTGATTTACTCAATGTTTTGATTTATCTACCGAGTTTTAATTTGCAATTAAAATATGCTCCGCGGAATTGAAGCTTTTGTTTTCTCTTTGAATATTAAAATACGCGTTCATATTAATGCTCTAATATTTTTTATATTTCCAGAATATATAGCTTTTTGAAAAAAAATTCTTAGTTCAGCGTTCCAGAAAATTTTAATTGTAAATGAATACTGTATTCTCATTTGTAATTGCATTTGAAATACTTATTCTAACTGATTTTTTTCTTTCTTTACAGGTAAGAAGCTTTGAATGCTCTTAAAAGTTAATTTAAATAGCTACTGTGTGTGCTGTTATGCATTTTATTCTGCTTGCCACTTCTGATGAAGGTTTGTATGAACAATTCTTAAAGAACATGAAAGTTTTATATACAGTGGAATCTTGGGAAACCGAACTAAATGGGGCTGACCTCTGTTAGGATTTCGGGAAATTCGGATTATCCGGAAAATTCGGTAAAATACTCTTGATATACCAAATACAGTAGAGTATTGATTTTGTATACTCTGTGAAAGAGTACAGAAAGAGCTAGTTGCGTTTCGTAACGTCATGCAGGTTTCGCTCCTTATTGTATACTCTGTGAAAGAGTACAGAAAGAGCTAGTTGCGATTCATAACGTCAAGCAGGTTTCGTTCCTTACGTCAGAAGAAGAAAACCGATTTGGCTTCTACTAATTAAGGTGCTGTATCCATTCTTAAATGCCAATTGAAATGTTTCTTTTGAGTTAGGAATAAACATTAGCTTTGTTTCTGATTTCTAATTGTTATTTTCCTTCATTATTTAATAATTTTTTTTAGAAAATTAAAAAAAAATGTTCGGATGATCCGAAATTTCGGATTCCCGAGGTTCTACTGTACACATATTTAATGCAAGTGCTCTGAATTTATTTGTTGAGATTTTTAGAGCTCGGATAGTTTTAATTAATTATTAAAAGAAAAACCTTTTAGCTTTTTTATTTCTCTCAAAAGTCTTCACCCACTCTTAGTGGATAGATTTGGAGATGGCAGCAATTTTAACTCTTGCGACTTTTTTTTATTTTTCAACGCAATTTGTGTAAATCTCTATAAATTGGAATAAGAAATGCTTCAAAAATAATTTGAAGTTTTAATTTTGAACTTACTTTTTTATTTAAAATTTATTTATCGAAACATTAATTGTTTAATTAAAATTTCTTTAATGAAGATTTTTCAAGTCAAAAATGTAGAAAGTTAATAATTTTTAATCAATTATTAAATTAAAAGCAAAAATGATAATGATGCAAATAGGGACAATTTCATAGTGTAGTACTTGTAGAGTGTGCACAATCCACAAAACTACTATATTTTTTTTGAAAAAATCCTAATAAATACTAATTGGTATAAGATTAAATTAATGTGCAAATGATTTTATGCCTAGAAATGGGACATAAAGAGCTACCGAGTCTATGTGCTCCTAAAAGCCCTCCTCTCTGTAATGGCATCACTACTAAATGAATAAAACAAAAGATTCGTCTTAATATGCTATTACATGGCTTCGAAATTTACTAAATAAATGTGTTATATTAAATTTTTTTAACCACATTTAAATAAATAACATTTTTTAAAAAGCTCTGTATTATACCTGCACTGGCGGAATGAAAATATTTTGTCAAGGAAAATGAGGTTGAATTTTTTTAATGAAAATTATATATGTGTGGGAAAAAAGTCAAGAGGCTGTAATTTTTGAAACTGGTATAGTTTTCTTTCCAAGAAACCTAAATATATTTCGTTAAAAATTGTTTCATGCGATTTAATGGTCTTAATGTTTAATAAACAAAGATTTCATCACAATTTAATTGAAATTTTATTAAATAAAGTGACAGAAGTGTGAAACGAATATTCTGAAATTGTTCTCCTCGTACATATTTTATCCGTTACTTTTCATTTTCAGCTAATGATATGCAAACTTTTATGAAATGAGGACAATGCATCATTTCTTCAACTGCTTCAACAAGAGCCTTCGTTTTCGAACTCTTCCGCCATTTTTACATCTCATCACTTGAACTCTTCCGACTCAAAACTACAGGGGTGGGAAGGTGGTGGGTGAATGGGGAGAATTTAAGTGGTGGGGGGAGGGAATCGAAAAATCGAAATGGGAATGTACTCGTTCTTTATTCCAGACGGCTTTTAATACAAAGTGGCAACAACAAATATTTGCTTTTCAAGTTTCGGCCACGGTTTGATTGTGGTGTGTGCCGGGGTCAGACAACACCATTACCATTTTAGAAAGGGGATGTAGATGACAGCGAAGATCAAACGATTTTTTTTTGTTGTTGTTCTTTTTGAGAATTCAATTCAGTTATGGATTACGTGTGCATTTTACATAAACGTAGACATACCTTTGCAATGCAGAATGCCTGGTGCTTTACCAATCATGGCCAGATGCAAACATCGTGAGAGGTGCTGTTTTGGAATCTTGGAATAAAAAAAAAAAATTTCAGAAGTAAAAGTCATTAAACCCGGAAAAAACGGTCCCTTTTTTATGTGTTTGTTGAATTCGGTATGGATAGTTTTTGAATTATTGAATGAATATTTACTTTTAGGTTGTTTGCCTTTGCTGGTAAGTGCTTGATTTAAATTTTCGTGTAATATCCCTCTGTGTGGCGTAGCATGTTTACTTTGTCTATCAGACTTGATGTTTGATGTGACAAATCGCTTTTATGTTGAAAGAGGAGCATAATAAACTGCGCTGTTAGTGTAATAATAAAGAATATAACGGACTGAATCGAAAACACTTTCTTTTGATATGTTAAAGAACTAACATCTCGTCAAAGTTGTCCGAAGGTTCTGATTTAATGATGCGTATCATAATAGACAGAAAAAAAATACAGACACCTTTCATATTAAGTTCTTTTACAAAGCATACATGATGAATTAAAAACTGTTTTTCCTAGAGGATTCCTTTGCTTTATAAAAGACTGAATATGTATTAGACTTTTTTTTACTCACCCCCTCCCCCAAAAAATGAAAGTTTTCGAAAAATGCATCGTATTTTAAATTGTATTTACTTAAACAATACGACGCCGAAATTTAGGGAAATCTACATTTGTGTAATATTTCTTTCGATGTACACATTTTATTATTATAATCAGAAAGAGATGATTTTCCTTCCATTTTTCACATAATTTTCTCTGTTGTTTATTTTTCGCTTTCAATTTAAAATTCAGTACTTTAAGAGTACCATATTTTTGAAATTCTTTTCTCTTTTCCATAAGTTAGCTGTCTTTAAATAATTTATAGTGACCAGATTTTTTTCAACTGCAGTACTGAACTCCTTAAATATTGGGGAAGGTGAGTCAAACTGACCAACGGTCAGAAAGCCGGACTGTCCCTCTTAAACCGAAACGTTTAGACACTTCATACTTGACTCGTATACCTTATCAGTGGTGTTTGATAGCAATATATGGCATATAAAGAAAAGTAACAATATTCAGAAGAAGAACTGACATTTTTCAATAAAGAAAGATGACCATATTCTACGTTTAGCAAACGTTAGGAAGTAGAACTTTTCAAAGATATTTTTTAATTAAAAATAAATTTAAATTAAATCTTCTTTATCTTTTAAAAACATTTATATGAATCGGTTACTTTTATGTAAAATAGTGGAAAATCTGGGGAGTTTTATTCAAAACCAGGATAAATCTAGGACATTTTTTCTAGCCGGGACAAAAGTCCAGATGTGGGACAATCCGTGTAATCCAGGGCATCTAATAATTTTAACTAATTGATATTTTTATACTGCACCGAACTGCTAACAGATCTTGTGTTTTCTATCGCAATAAAAAATTCAAACCTCAATTCACTAAGTGGACCACGCAACATTTATCCTGATTTTCTGTGTTGTGTTTAATATTATAATCACAATAGAGTGTTATAAAAAATAACTCCACTCCATTAAAATCAATTTAATCCTTTTAACTGCAATACTGTTTCATTTCTTAATCAAATATTCATTCCACAAACAAAACAGCAAATCGTGAGCGTCTGAATATAAATCCTTCACTTAGAAAGCGAATCTATCACCGTAAGACCCACTTTTTTTCAAATAAAGCATTTAAATAAAGCCACTAAAACCTGTATCGAGTGTTAAAAGTGAAAATCGAAAAAGAAGGCTTTGTCACCGAAAGAAAATATTTGTGGCATTGTTAAAATAGCTTTCCAAATTGTTCCATTCGGCATTTTCTTGTTGTTGAAGTTCGTTACTTCATTCCACTTCGTTACAGAAGCCTCCGGGGAAGAAATTAAAGACGGAGCCTCAAAGAGAAGAAACAATTTACCGTGAATGGTTTATATACATTTATTTCCCTCCGATTTTTGTTTATTTCTTTGTCTTTTTTACTTGTTTTGTTGTTGGATTTGTAGGCATTAGGTGTTAGCACTAACTTGATAAAAGCTTTTGACATCAAATCGTTCATTTCATTTCGATTTCCTTTTCGTCTCTTTCTTTTCCCTTTGTTTTTTTCTTTCTATCTTTGGAAGATTCTATTACTTCGTTTAGATCTGAAGGTATAACAGCTTTGGCGCGTTTGTCGCCAACTTTTTGGTGTATCAATAACTGATTTTGGCGAAAGTAGCCGGGGAATGAACGTTTCGTAAACGGATGAAATCTGGCATTGGCTTAAATTTGTTAGAATTTCGTGATTTAAAATTCTTTGAAGTAAATTTAATGTTTTTAATCTTCACGCTTTTGAATAGATTGTACCATTCTAATTTTTCTAATCTTACCATTACCGTTCTATTTTTTTTATTGTATAGTCTTCCCAATATAATAAAGATAAAATTACACGTAACAATTTTTATACATTAATTAATCGTTTTATATATTAATTAATAGTCTTAAATATTATAATGTTTTAAAGCCTTTTTAATGCTTAATTTCATTGTTCAGAAATCTCAGGGCACAGCTTTGCTTCTTTAACAAGCATTCTCGAATATTCGCCATGTGTTTACAAACATTCATCAACGTAAAGCAAATACAATTTTTAAAGATAGCTGCAGTGAATTTTGAAAATTAGTGATAACTGGCGAAATTGGCTACAAAATTTTGTAATGCATTATCTTAAATTTAAGAGCAGCAAAATAATATCAAATGATATCAGGGAGAATGGTAGAGTATCAAACAATGCAGTTGTCAAATTGTTATTTTAAATTATTATCCGTTAAATACACGTATATTACGTAAATATATGATTAGTATTCTCTGACAATAATGTATAGTACCGTTATGCGTGTGAATATTATTATAGTGTAATTATTGAGTGACCTTGTATGATTTTGAAAATGATACAGATGACTTAAAAATCATTTTATATTATCTCTGTTACGGTATTCACAAGATTTACGTCAATTATTTTTTAATTGGACATGAGTTCGAGATATTTAGTGCCTCGGATTTCAGTAATTTAAAATAAAATTATGATAGTAAGAAAACGTAAATAATTTATAATCATATTTTTAGTACAATTCGCACGCTTTTACTTGAAATCGTTAACCAAAAAAATAAATTTTACATGAACACAATTTAGAAACAACACTTTTGTAACAGCTTTATAATGAAGAAAAGTGAACAAATATGCAGATGTCAATGAATTAGTGTCGAGGTTTACGTAACTAAAAACTTTTGATTAAAGAACATGACTATAAATATTACTACATATACATGAAGTACAACTCAAAGTTTTTTTCAGTAACTCAAACATAATTATGTAATTTCCAGATAGCATGCTTACGCGACATGTAACATATCGACACTTGATGTTAAACTAAGTTCAATCTCGATGTGTCGCGTGCCACTAAAAGCTTTCATGTGAAAATTACTTAATTTTGTTTGTGTTATTAAAAATAACTTTTTGAGTTGTACTTTACGAATATGTAAACTAATATTTATCGTCATGTTCTTCTTTTCTTCAAAATTAATGAGGCAAGGAAACCCCGACAATAATAATTTTTGGTTACCCTGTATATTATTCTTTAATACAGATGATAAAAAAAGTCTCAAAAATTAAAAATTGAATTTTACAATTGAAAGTTTATAAAGATATGAAAAAAGATCATTCGATGGATCACTTGATTGATATTCACTTCACGTCTGATTTTCTAAACAGATAAGATAAAATATCTTCGAAATTTTAAGAATAGGGGCGATCTGAACATACTTAAGCATTTTAAATTGCACAACACGTTTCCAATTCGAACACGTAATTGACTTTCAGATTGAAAATCCAAATCTCGCGCAAGGAAACTTTGTCGAATCAAAAAATCCTGTTCTAGGTAGAAAACAAAATAATTCTCCGATTTTTGTTATTCTATTTCTCTTTCTTATATTTTATCGTCTGCCAAGTCACAGAGCAGTTTTTTTGTCGTCTGCGTTTATTTATTTATTTTATTTTTCTTAACTGCAGCCGTTCTGTAATGGCCGAATAGGAATGCGATCAAAATAGAAGAATATTGAGTAAAATTGAGGTAATACGCTTTCGCATGTACACTCTCTCACACACACACACATACATACGTGTACACATATCTATCGAGGTGAAGATAAAAATTCCGACAACAGAAAATCTTTCCCCGAGAATATAAAAGGGGCGAGAAATAAAAGAAGATTGAAAATGTGACACTTTAATTCCGGTGATCTGAAAATCGTTGTCAGATTGTATAAAGCTTCTATTTTCTCCAGCGATCCCTTTCCTTGGTGCTATTCTTTCCGTAAATAAAATAAATAAAACATAAAAGAGGGAAGAATTTTCCCTTTTTTCTTCCCTCTATTCCATCCAATATCCCTTTTTGGAAGAGGCAATATTCGAAGCTGTTTTCTCCCCCCCCACACACAACCCCCAAGTTTAAATCGAGGGGGGATAGGAGAAATTGCCAAGCATAATACCTTTTTAACTCTTAATGTACATTCAGCAGAGTGGAATGAAATATATATAAAATACAGCTTTTGTTATTTAAATGAATTCCGGTACAGTGATTGAGTATAAACACGGTGAATTATTTCGAATTTGTTAGATTTTTGTCAGCAAATAAAGAGTTCTATTTGCTGCTGCGTAATAAAAGAAGCTTTGGGAATTGTTTCTATTGTCTCTCTCGACACAATAGTTCTCTGTTGAACCAAACTTTTCAGTTGTAGAGTACAATTATACTAAGTTCAGTTCGAGAGAGTTATTTTAATGAGTTACGAACTGTGCAATAGAGTAGAATTCATTCCTTCGATGAAATTGCCTGTTTTATCTTTTGCAGTGAAGTAGGATTCAATTTAATAAATGAGGCTGTATTATCAAAGTGCATTGCTTTTGAATTAATATTATATGTGAGTTTTACAGTTTGCAAAAGAAAATATTTACAGTAATTTCCTTATATTCACAGAGTTACGCTAAACGAGGTCCCTTTAGTGAATTTAATTGTGCTCATGTTTATTTAAAGCACTTTTTTTCAAAGTATTATTGCTTGGCGTATTTTGCCAGTATTTCGATACTGCGGGGTTAAACTATTCTAGAAAATAATTTTGATTTAATTAAATTGTTTAATAAACAGATAATAAATAACTTAGGGATAAAATTTCAAAATATCAGTTTCTTTTCAAAATTGAAAAATGGTTTGTAGTTGATATTGCTGTTGCAGCAAATATTTGGAATTTTCAAAATATTGTTTATTGACTAAATAGTTCAAAATTGCGCGATAAAAGTCGAAACCATCCGAGATTCCAGAATAATTGCCCACGTTTGTTTATCGATTCATTCGCTGACCCGGATACATTTAAATGCTCATGAAGTTGAAAAATAAAGTTTAATGTCGAATTTGGTAAACTTCATTCCAGAGTTTTATTAACTAATCATAGCAGAGTTAGCTTTCACAAAAATTGATAATGCATAAGTTTAAAAGTAAATAAGTGAAGAAAGGCCTAAAATAATCGTCTGATATGCCAGATGTTTGAAGAAGAAATTACAAATTGATAGAGATGGAAGTACTAACAAAACATTGATTATTCATAACATTTTTCGCTTCTACTACGAAAACTATTTTAAAGAGTAAATAACTTAATTAAACCATTACTATAACTTAAAATAACTATTTCGCATAAAAATAAATAGGATATTTGTAACAAATAAATAAGATAGCATAACGATCTTTTTTTTATGAAAAAGCTGGTACATTACTTTAAATACAGAATGCATTTTAACCTATTAACCATTAAATTAAAATTGCAATATCTTTGTGCAAAAAATCTAATAGATAAATGCTTTAAAAGACTGGGGTTTTTTTACTTTTAATTTGATTTTGAGTTTTTCTGGCAACCATTTTCCTGTTACTAAATCAGTATTCGATGCAGTAATATTCAGACAACGAAAAAAATTGCTAAAGGCTGTATTTTTAATTTACTTCTTTGCAATTAAATCTCGCTTAAATAGATATGCAGGAATAGATGTTAGGAATATGAATTTCAAACATTTTGTTCCGTAAGAATAATGTTAAGGCTCGTCCACATTGTCAGAATGAAGATAAAGAGTGAAGTTTGTCTAATCAGAGAAACTGTAACACATTTATTGCATCTTGGTTTCATACAGGGTTGCCATCTTGGCCTATTTAAAGCCAAATTATGGAAATTTGGCCTTTTTTCAAATCCCTTGGCCTTAGGAATTTTCATTTGGCCTTAAATTCATTTTTGGCGTTTTTTGGCATTATTTTCGTTAATGGCTTTTAGAACAATTTTTAATTACTTGTTCTATTGTTTTTTAATAATTTTTTGATATTACACCTTTCAAATGATATATAATGAGCTGTCAAACGAAATAGCTGCTGAATAGAACAAGGTTGTTTAAAAATTTTTTCACTTAAATTTTAGTTTAATAAATATTAGAACATTGAACATATGCCTTTCAAGTGGGATTCGTTTCCATGAAGGATAGCTGTTTTCCTAATAGCAAATGACGTTTTCAATCAATTTGTCAAATTTGGCCTTTTTTGGCCTTATTTTTAAGAAGGTTTGGCCTTATTTTGCTATTTTGATCTGGCAACCCTGGTTTAAAAGAACAAACCGTTCTGGTTAGTCAGCTCTCCATTCTTCTGCTTTCGATGCGACAGTGCAAACTTTACAATTCTGACTGCTGGCCTAATTATTAAACACTTTTATTTATCTTGGCCTGTTTCATGTTTGTAAAAATGGAATATTGTATTCGATTTTTTACTTACTTTCTAATGAGTTAAGGTTTTGAAATTTTGTATACTTGTGTAATAACAATACATTATTTTAATGTTTTCAGAATTCAATTAAATTTTGACATACACGTGGCACCATTTTGTAGTGAAATTGAGAAAAAAACAGATTTCCAGATTCTATATTATTTTTAATAATGAATTATAGACAAAAAAAAACTAAACAGTAGAAAATGATCAAAATGAAAATAATTTCCGTTTCTTAGTGCACTAATAAAAGTGTGTTTTAAAAAATGTTATCATTAAATTTATTAATATCATGGACTGATTCCAGATTTTTTCAGAACTGTTGTTTCAGATGATTCTAGAATTCCCGAACTTCTAGTTTTACCTTGAAATGTGCCACAAAACTTCATTTATCGCCAAATAATGCCACTTTTAGTTGCGAAGGGAAAGACTATCAATATGAAAAACTTAATCCGAAATCGAGATAAATGTGTTTCGAAAAATATTTTCGTTAGCATTCTTTCAACAGCATTCTGCTGCGAGTTATATTTTGAGCATCCAATATGAAAAAATATTAAAAATTCTTCAAATGAGAAGATCGCCAAGAGTAGCCAAGTTGTGCAATTTTTGCTCGCCGAGAGAAAGACTCTCAACATACAGAACTTGAACTAAAATCGTGGCGATGTTGTTATGTATAATATTTTATTTGAGATACTTTTAACGGAATTCTGCTGCAAACTATAACTGAACATCTGTTGTGAAAAAATGTTAAAGTCTTGAGAATAGTACTAGCATTATAAGGTCATAAAGCATTAATTAAATGCTTCTTTAACTTTACAGAGTTAAATTCCATTAAATGGCTCTTGAAACATTTCCAGCCCTGGAGCTTTAATTTTGTTCCATTCTCTTTTTTCTCCGAATGCAATACATTCCTCATTTCATTATTTATTTCGTAAAACGAAACCTGTTATGCGAAATCTAAAACTGATTCGAAAGTTGTGTTCGAAACAATATTACTATACCGGGACTAAAAAAAAATGAAGAATTATGGGAAAAAATTCCGTAACTATATGCACATTCACTTTCATTTTCTACATACCTAAACGTAAATATAATATCTGTGTAGCATTCAAAGACTGCACGAAACAGCTTTTCCATGCCATTCCGAATCAAAGCATTTATTGAAAAAAGTAATGGAATTGAAATTGCGCTTTGCGGCGAAACTACTCATTTTGTATTCATAAGTTCTTTTTCGTATCACCCCACATCATTTTCCATTTTCTCTTCCCCTCCCCCGTCCCTGTATTTCGAAATAAATAAATATATATGTATATATTTATACTATTCTTTGAAGATGTATAGTACATACCTACGTACCTTATTTTACCCTTCACATTTCGTGAGCTTTTTTCCATTTTTATTTTGTGCTGTCGAAATTCCTCAAGGGCATGTTTGGGGGAGGTCGTCAAAAATACAAAAGGCGGCAACTATTGCTTATTTTGCGTGGGTCAAAATAAGATTACGTCGACACAGTTTTACGAATTATGCCAAGAAAATTACTGTGCATTTTATTAGATTTAGCAATTTTTATCAACGTTTATGTTTGTCACGTATGAAAGCAGGATTAATAGAAGGTAGGTTAAATATTTTGTTTTGTTCTTTAGATGGTTCAACTGAAGGAATTCCATGCATAGAACGTATTTATATTAATTTTAAGCTGCTATATTCAATATAAATCCTTTAAGATTTTGTTAGTAGATAATACGAAGTTTATATACTTCCTAATAAAATTTGGTTATTATCAAGATGGCTAAATTAAATACTTTCATTACTGAATTCGATCCATCTTTTTCTCAGAAGCGGTATCAAAATCAGGAAATTCGACATATATATTTATTGCAGGCTACATCTATAGAAACTAATTGTATGAAGTGAAGGTTTACGATTATTAACTTCCACTGCTAGCTAAACAAAACCAAAATGCTTTTAAGGTATGCGACTACCTTCGGAGCACTTTTTTTCAAATTTTTAAATTTTTAATGAAAGATTCATGTTTTTAATTAAAATGAGTTATAAAACTGATAATTACAATGCAATTTCATTGGAAATTTAATTCACTTTCAAATTATAGGCAATTTTTAGCAAAATTTTAGTGAAAACTTGCACTTACGCCAAACCTCCTATAAGAAGTTGTATTGAATATATTTCATCAATATTTGCACAGTATATAGCTAACATGCTTATCTGTGTTATGAACTAGGATATTTTTAATACCTCGAAAGGTGTTGGAGATATTCCAAACTTTGCGAACAAAGTCGAATTTTTTTTAAAAAATCATCGATTTTTCTCACTAAAAAGTCAATAAAATAAATAAATATAGGCAGAGAGCTTAGATTCTAGTTCATAACATAGCTAGAAACAAATAAAACATTTTGGCCAAATTTCATTTTAATATCTTAAAAACATTTTCCAAAATTATGTTTGCCGTGTAGAAAAATATCGAAAATTCCAATTTCTCAGAAAACGCTTTTAAAGATTTTCATAGAGTACAAAAAATTTTGCACACATCTCAGAATCTTAAAACTCGCCATATTTACAAGTCAAACCCTCTTTTAGTTGATTTTAAACGACTTTTGTGTTCTTTCAGCTTTTCAGATTTTTTCTGAATAATTTTGTATAGTAGATAGTTAGTGGCGTCTCGATATCTGAATTAGCTTTTTGTCAATTTTCATGTAATTTTTAAGCATCTATGGATAAATTTACACTTCAAAACACATGAGAACAGGTAACAGTTCAAAATAAATGGAATTAAATTATAAAACAGCAATTTGAGCGCCAAAAAGTAATTTTTATTGTTGTAATTACTGTTGTGTTGTATTTTTTAATTGTTTATTATATTAAGCTATCAATAAAAAGCTGTAAGTAGCTTTTAAATTTGCCTTAGGCCAGTCTTATCGAACAGAAAAGTTTAAAATAAAATAATATTAAATTTGAGATTTCAGTACGATATTTGAAAGAACTGTACAGAGCATACAAGACAAAAATCTTCAAGAGACTCAATTTCAATTATAAGTTTTTTGAATGCTGTCCAATTTGTGGTATAGCATTCGTGATGTTTCGCCTTTTCTTTTAAATACAGATCATTTTCTAAAAGTTCGTTTTATTTTATTGATATCTTAGAGAATTTTAAATAATGTAAAGCTGTCAAGATACTTCAGAATAAATATATTGTATTGTATTGCCTTTGTATCCATAACCCACGTGTTTTATTTATAACTGAAATAAAAAATAATCATCTAATTCCTGCTGTTATTTAAAATTCTCTCTCTATTTTTTTTAAATTCCAGATAATAAATAAAATATTACCAATTCTGACTTTCTTGCCGCAAAACTCCTACGACCCTAAATTTAATTTTCAAACTTGTGTTAAATCGATATAGATGTATGCATGCCAGAAGTATTTTTCTTGCTTTGTTGTTCTCTATCTAATTAGTTTTTAAATTACTATTTAAATAATAAATTCAATTAATATGGATATTTCAAGTAAAGGGAATTTTTAAGTGGAATTTACTTTTTTTTGTTTGAAGTTATACTTGAAGGAAATCTTAAGCAAATTTTTATCTTAAAGCAAAATCGTTTTACTTAAGGAATACGTTTATTCCGCTAACAAATTTGTCTGTAATAAGAATTTATAATTTATTTTAGTAAATTATTTACGTACATAAAAGTTAATTGACTTAATTTAACATGAGAAAACCAGTATAATTCTTATATAAATTCCATTATTTGCTTCCCACGTTTGCCAAAGCAATCACTAGATATTAACGTTAGAACGCTGTCTGATTTGAATGGGTTATCTATTTCGAATAATGTGGAATTGTCATACATAAATTTTCATTCTTACAGATTGCAATTCTTTCCGAGGTTTTTCATTTAATTTTAATTGAATTTGATTATGTAATTGACCTTTATCTCCTATGTACATAAACTAGTGGAAATGTAAAATGTTTTTGAATCATTTTCTTCATTTATGTTTATACTCGAACCGAGGGAATGTATTTTATGTTAAAATTAAGTATTCGTAACGTTATTCAATTTGCAACTAAAAATATGTTCGCTTTTTCTCATTCTTGTTCTTAATTCGCTTTCATTATACTTGAGTAGATTTTTCCTTATCTTTTGGGGAGAAATATTAAATGTTTGCATTAAAAACATGAAAACTAAAACGAACTCATTAAATATTAATCAAACTATACAGTTAAATGTTCAAAATATATATAAAAAATCCGAACGAGAAAACTAAATTCACGTGTCTTGTTTTCTTAACTTCATCTCTATAAACAATTTCGTAATTAAACGATGAAATAATGAAGTTGGAAAAGAAAAAAAAATATCCAAGCAATTAGTGGATTGCAACTTGTTCATCTTTAATATATGCGATGTAATCCTCCCCATTAAAAATAACATTCCAAAAAATATTTTAAGAATAAAGCCTTCTTTCGCCTTCATTATACCAGATTTTGTCTTCTCAACTAAAAATTAAAAGCAGACGATAAAAGAAAGAGGGGAAAAAACTACACTTTTTGCTGTGATAAAATGTCGTCTGAGAAAAAAAAAGTAATGAACGTTTAAAATTCTCACAAAATAAATCGGGAATGATTTTATTTTAATTCTTTATAAGGTAAATTCACTCTTTTTTTCATCCTCTCTTACTTCCGACATTGTTTTTTAGGGTCAATTAAAGCAGCGTTAATTTTCAACATCTTACCATTAAAGCTTTACAGAGATCATAATATGCAATCTGGGGGGTTTGTTTCATTAGGGTTTTAAGCTTATAATTACTCGGAAATGATTATTCTTTTTCTCATTTGTTTCATCTTAGCGTTATTTCTAATTTTCTGCTCCTGATCTTGTCACTATTGGATTCTGTAAATGATTTATGCATGTTTCCGAAGAGGGGAGGAGGAGGAAAAGATGAGTTTTTTCCCCTTGCTCTGTCATTATTATTATTATTATCCTTCTTCTATTATTTATGTATTTGCGAAGAGATAATTAAAGTTACAACTTGTGTTTCGATGTTTATTTAGTTCATTAATTATTACTTTTTGAATCCCATGCGACTTTCATAAGCCCCTCTTTTTGTGCTGTGTTTTCCCAAGTTTGTTTGTTCGAAATTTGGGAAAGCAGAATGAATGCAAAAGATTATGCGAACCCTGAAATTTAATTAAAAACAAATCTTTGCTTTACGATTTCAAAACAAGGCTATTATGTTCAAATATGAAGTGTAGCGGTGAACGGATTTGAAAATGTATTTTTTTTCCATTTCGAAATTCTTGACTTAGGGAGAATATATATCCAACTTCTAATACCTTAAAGCACTTTGTGTGTGTGCACGAGTATTATGGAATTTTCGTTTCTTTCATTTTCATTTACGTAGGAAGAAGAAGAAAGCTAAAAAAAAATTACATTTTTCAAACCTAAATCCGATTCATTTTCTAAAGCTGCATAATAAATGCGTTTTAATGAAAGAGATTTTTGTTCTTTTTTTCAGTAGATGAAATTTATGTTTAATAAAGATTTCATTAAAACTTTGACTGAGATTTTAGCTTTAGGAAAGCTCAGGGTTTAATTCGGAAAATATATTTTTATTTCGTAGAATTTTAATAAGGAAGTAGTGCACAAATCCTTAGGACTTTTAAACTACGTTTTTCAATTTCCTAGCGACAGAAATTTTGAAATGGCTTCGGTTCTTCATTAACAAAGCTGAACGCAGAAGATATTTTGTCCTGCTCTAATTTTTAGTGAAAAATTATTCCATGGATATTAAAATAGTTATTTAAACTTTCATAAAAAAAGACATTTTAGGAATTGAATTTGTGATGTTCGTATTTGAAATATTCGCATTTAATTAATTGGTTTAAAGCGTGACTTTAGAACACTGAGAATAAAAGAAACACGCTGCAATGTTGCAGACTGCAGTTTCTGTATTAACATTTGCAATGTTATGCATATTGAGTCTGATTTAGAAGTTTAAATTTTTTTTCATAAAATATTTTAAGTATTATACATTTTTCTAAATGCTTTTAAAACCGTGTTCAGTTGCTTGAATCCGATTTTTTTTTATTCATATAATTTTTCCGTAAATCTTGTAAGGTCATTATAGATATGAAAATACAAGTTTTAATTTCGAAACTTCCTTTGAAATTACCCGTAAAATGTCATATGTACATATTCATTAATTAAGTTAAAATACTGCCGGACATATTTCATATAATACATCAGATGTGAGAAAATGGGATATTTTATTAGAAGTTTTGCTGTCTAAATCACTATACTAAATTTTTGCTTTGTAATAACTGTACAATTTTTTTACTTCCCAGTTTGGAGATATTAAATTACTATTATATTCAAACACAAGACAAGGTTTTAAAACCCTTAGTAAGGTTGTGTAAGTAAATTTTGGGGTCGTTAAATTTTGCTTCTATGAGAATTTTTAATCTAATATGGAAATATAACATAGCATACTAACTTTTTGTATTTGATTTAACTTTTGAAATCAATATATTATTTAAATTTATTTTAATATTCACCGATAATTAATAATTTTCTTTGGTCTTCTGTTTCTTATTTCTATATGAACTTGGGAGTGCGAAAAGGATTTAATAGTTCATAGGTGTCGCTTAACACTTTTGAAGCCCCCCCCCAAAAAAAACCCCATTATAAACTTATCACACCATAAACTTGAGTTAGCAAGTTTATCTTGCGATTAACTTGCTAACTAAGAAATAAGTTTTTTTTTTCGGTTTTAAAATTTCTTCTAATATTTCATTTAAGATGCAATAAAATGGAGTTGATTCTTTTTCTTCTATTTTTATTTTCGTTCCATATTAAAGATTTCACAATGAGTGTTGGATACATTTATTACTCTTTATAATTACCTAATATCCAACCAATATCACCGTCAAAAAACACAACCATCTCGTTATTGCAACCGATTTCGCAAACGAACTAGCTAATAAATAAATGAATTCTTTTCTCTTAAAATATAAATCCGCGGAACATTTCATCTGCTTTGAATGGCAAGAGTCAAGCGTCGAAATTGGCGGGAAATTTATTGCCTATATAAAGGCAGTGTTCCTTTGTTATTTCTGAAGTTAGGAAACAGGCGTTTCGAAACGTAAATGCCTCATGCAAATGTCGTTTGACAAAATGGAATGTTTGCCTTTCCTGTGAAGGTTGTGGAGACGGATCGTTTGCATTATTTAGCGAGATGGTTAGAGGACGACTTGGACATTCGAGAATGTTTCATTGAAAAGGAAGTGGTTATGATTTTGAATACCCGCTACTCCAGTCAGAAATTAAAGTTCACAGAAGGCATTGCGAATTAAATGAGTTAGAAGTACACGAGTTTCATAAATTAATTTTGTAAATTTATAATATATTAGCTGAAAATCATGGATTATTTCAATTTTGAATAAACTTAAAAAAATAGCTATTTAATTTAAAGTGATTGTTTTTTTATAAATAATTCCAGAGTTGTTGTTTTTTCAACTAAAAAACTGTCCAGTTAAAAATAGGTGTATTTTTTTTACTATTTTTTAATCTATATTTTGCACAATATTCTAAGCTATATTTTCTAATCTGTATTTTTTACTAAATTCCATTTTATATTAATTTTTTTCAAAACATTTTTATATTACAAAAATTGTTCACTTAATGTTAGATTTTCAATTATTTAATTAATTTTATATCGTTTTAAGAGTACGGCATTGTTTATATGTGTAGGCCTTATGCATTATTTCTCAGAATTATTGTAATTGTTTCCAATTTGAAGCCATTTACTTTTTTTTATAATACAGTAAAACAACATTTATACGTCGTTTCATCACAGTCCCGATTCGTTTGTAACCATTATAATGATGAAGCTCTTCGTTTATGCGACGCAAAAACTTCGTTTACACGTCGTTTCCCCCTCCCCCTTTCTAAAATTCGCAAATTTTCTGCCTCAGTCGTGATTTTTCATTTCCTATTGTTTTAAGATTTTTAAAAATTAAGATTAGGATTTTTTATTTAAACAACCACCTGCATGCTGATAAATCGTGTAAAACACGATATGTATAATTAGTACTAAAGACTTGCAGTAAAGGTATGAGTTTTCTCACTTTCATGACAAATGTTTAATTTTAAAAATTAATTATTGTTTTCATCACTATGTAGTAATATACTAGTAACATCTGAAAAAGACCTTGAAAATTATTACTTTTAAAGGGATTTGCATTAGTAGCATTAAATTGACAATAATCAAAGCTGTGTATTAAAATTTCGATTATACGTCTTTTGCGTACGTACTGTTGAACGGCGCCTAAACGGTGCTTTACTGTGTATAATCTCTCAAATATAAATAAGAAAAGAAGATAAAGAATCTTCGGAAAGGTTTTTTTTTGTTATTTTCCTGTTTTGAAATAAATTATAGGTCTTTCTTAAATCTGAAATTTTAGAACTATTAATAAAAGTGACAAATATTTTTGCGTATCATTAAAATTATGCACAAATAATCGGGAATTCGGCTTTTCTCAGTTAAAATCGTTTCAATTTTTAACGTTGCGTTTTTAGAATTCACTCATTACTCGTACGTTTTCTCCAATATTTCTCATTTATAATTAAAAGGCGATATTTATTTGTTGCAATTTTTCTCAGTGGCTATATATATATTGATATTATACAACTGAATTTTAATATGCGAATGATTTATGTTGAATTATATTTCTCTCGCACTAGTAAACTTAACATTCTCCAATAAATTGTAAAAATCCTTTGAAAACTTAATAATATATTAAATCTTAAATTTGTAGGTTGATTTATAAATATCATATTAATACTTTTAACGTTTGTATTTAAAGCTGATTGTATGTGATCAATACTCTTCGCATAATACATCTCGACTGAACAAAGAAATGTATATTTTCTATTTTAATGCAGAGAAATTAAGCTAAAAAAGAATGTGCGGAAAAGATCTAGATAAAGAAAAATAAAACATGAATAATTTAATATATGTTTATTGAAAACATGTACGGCGCAATAAATTTTCATTTTGTTCAGCAGTTGCTACTTATTTCTGTAGAATGTTTTTTTTTGTCAAGTAATCATTACAAGATGTACTTAATTTTATTTGGGGCCGTTCAAATATTACGTAAGCATGTTTTTGGGAATTTTTGACTCCCCCTCCCCCCCCTTGTCAACAAAAATAAGCAAATCGCAAACCCCTCTCTTATAATTACGTAAGAAACAGCAGCCCCGTTCTTTTTTTAAAACGTATAAGTAATAATCTAATTTTAAAAATTTTAGGACTTAATTCAAATAGAAAACTCTAACTCGCGCGGAATAAAATGAAATATATATATATATATATATATATATATATATATATTTAATTTCCTTACAATTTTGTTTAAGAAAATTTCTTCGTTTATCAAAATTTTAAAAATTCAAGTTTAATTTCTTTTGCCAATTTTTTTTTCAAATTTAATTTTTTTTAATTAAATTATTTTTGCAAGTTGCAAGTGATTTTCGGAAATAAAGCATAATAATGTCTTGAGTAGCATTTTAATATCTTACGTAAGCATCACTCACACCCCCTTGTCAGCAAAAATAAACAAATCGCAAACCCCCTCCCCCCTTAGGTGCTTACGTAATATTTGAACGGACCCTTTCAGTGTAATTTGAGTTTTATTTTTCGGATCTGCTGTTGAATTCGATTACACTAATAAATTGATAATGCGGATGACGTTAAGCTTTTATTAGTCTGGATACATTAAATTCTGTAAAAATGAAACTTGTGATGCAATAACATCCACTGTCCCAATTTTTTTCTCCATTTTATATATCATTTACTTTCCGTTAAAACATTGTTTCTTCTTCTTTTTAAATCCTTTTCAATTCAAATCAAAATCTGACAAAAACATTCCCAAAAAGATTTATTAAAGACCGGATTTCCAAAAAACCTTTCTTTCACGTTTTGAGATTAGTAGAACAAGACACAGACACGCCGCTCTCACTTACATCCTCGTACAATCCGCGCTCGCTAGATGGCGCTGCATCGAAAATCGCTTAACCGGAATAAGATGATGAGAATAGAAAACGGAGAAAGGAGCGTGGAGGGGGTGGATGGGAGGTGGGGTAAAGATAATTTGGTGAAATGGAAAATGATGAATCACGTGTCAACCAATGGGAGAAGAGCATTTGCTCTATCAAATGACGTTTTTAAAAGATCCATTAATCAAACAAATATGGTGTTTATAGAAAATAAGAGCAAGAGCGTAGATGTAGCTGTACCTAATTCGTGGAGTTTTGCCAAAACGGCTCTATGTCGGATGAATTTGTTTAACCCTTTCGTTTCGCATAAAAGACTGGAAATGTAATTCTTGTGTTACAGTTTTGATTGATCGCCATGTCTGGTTCGTGCCATGGGGATTTGACTCAAATTCGATAAATTATGCTTCATTTGTTTTTGTTCAGGGGGACGAAAAAAAGTTAATTAGATGGGGATGTGAAAATATTTCGTGGTTAACTGTTATTTATCATAATTATATCGATATTAAAGTGGATATCGCAATAATATGCGGGTCGTGTTGGAATTGCTACAATTTAATAAAATTTATGTTAAACTTAATTCGAAGACTTAGGAAGGAAAATTCTTCATTATTAGGTTAAAAAATAAATTAGTTTTTATTACCACTGTCGGGGATGAATGAGGATTATGGTAATGGGAATTTACTTTTTAAAAATTTGAACATGTTTGTTTATTTCAGTTCAGGATGTAAAATTTTCTTGAACATATCAATGAACGAAAACTTTTCGCCGTGGTGGATTTAAGCAAGCCAATTTTTTTTTGTTTTTTAAAAGTTGTGTCATGAATCATTTGAACTAAGAACTAATTTCCTGTAATTTTCTATTAATATAGGCGATAGCTTTAAAAAGGCGTTTTAGAACAAGATACATTCGAACACAATTGGCGTCTTTTCGTAATCGGTTTGAAATTTTCCTTCATAATAAAAAATGTCTGGAAAAATCGAGTTAATACAAAGATGTCATTTCGATTGAAATTGTATTTGATTGAAATGCAATTAGTTATTTGTCTCTTATTATTAAAATTTGATGTGAAAATTCCTTACAGATAACATATTTCCATGAAAATCAAAAGATACAATGCAACACTAAAATGTCTAAAAATAATATTTTTAAATTATCGATGTATGTTTATTTAACTATTCTTAGAATTATACTCTTTTTTGAAATAAAAATATCTTCTTCGCTTTTGAATCAAAAATTTATTTTTTGTCTTAAAGGTAATTTTTTTGTTTGTTTGTTTGGCTGTAGATTCCCAAAGATCCATGAATTATGTATTCGAAAATATTTTTAAAAAACACTGATACGAAAGTAGAAATGATGAATACTTTTCTATAAGCAAGAGATTTATTTTAATATCAAAAGAATACAATGTATTATAATACTTGTAAAGCAGAATGCATTTTGACCAATGTTATGCGCTACTTATTAACAAAGTGTGAGGGCTCATATCTTTTTATTTTAAAAGAACATAAAAATATTTTGAATCATTTGATTTTTTATTGATAATGTTTAGAAAAATTAATATGTATTCTGACTTAAGAAAAATACTCTAAACGAAATAAATTGCAAAAAAAAAAACATTCGTAACCAGAAATGTGATATTTATATCTATTATTTACAGTAAAATAAAATTTGGTGGAGGAAATTTAAACAATATATAAACTATTACTAAAGGAAGTTTTACATTTTCCAATACTCTGCGACAACATACACATTTCAAAATGCTTCCTGTTTATAAGTATTTGCTATTCTTTGTATATGTTGCGAAAGCAAAACTATTTTAGTCAAACAATAACAACGTTTAATGAAAATATTTATTTTATTTTATTCAAATGTCAAAACAATAAATTCAATCGTATTACGAAATGTATTATTCAGACATTCAAAATGCCGCGGAGGGTTTGAATCATGAAGTAATTTCTTCCTTCAGACTTTAACGAGAATTTGATGAACTGTTTAGTATATGTGGGGAAAAAATTAAGAATTCTTTTGTTAGTAGCTTTTTCTTTAGATAATATATTTATTTATATGTCTGATAAAAATAAATTACTTAATGTTCTATTCATTTTGAGATCTAAATTTATTATTATTATTATAGAGATTATTTAAGTAATCAGATGCCGTGGTAAAATGAAATGCAAATTAAAAAGTATTTTTTCCTCTACTCGTCTATGTTGACACTTCTTCATTTTCTTAAGAAAATAGGATTATTTTTTTAGAATTTGGAACCTATGTTCAGTATGCAAAAATCATATCAAAATGCAGGTCATTTGTCAAATATTGATTTTTTTTATTACATTTGAAAAAATATATTGCTTTTTTTAACTTGATTTTTTTACTGTAATTTAAAATTTGTGATTCGATTTTTAAATAGTTTCTACTGAAATTTTAATGATTTCATAGCGGTTTATTATAATAATCTTCACTCAGAATAGTTTTCACTAAATCAGATGCTAATTTCATTTTGTTCTGTTAAGTTTTTACTTTCTCGTATACGAAGTATACAAAGAGAAGGTATTGTAATCGTCAAAAAATTCGAACTCGAGATTTTGACGAATCGCCACGTTTTAGACCTCCCTGAGTCCGAAAAACACAATTTTAGAATTATGTCTGTGAACACGATAACTCAAAAACTTTTAAAACTACATGGATGAAGTTTGGTATATGATCTTTACACATAATTTGTAGGTTTCTATCAAATTTTGGACAACATCCGTCTGCGGGAAGTCTGTCTGTCCGCGTTTTTTGAACACTGTAACTTGAAAACTTTGTACACAGTTTTATCATCATGAATGTAGGTCCGTATCAAATTGTGGACCAAATTTGTCGAAGGGTGGATTGTCTATCGGTCTGTATAATCGCAATAAATTCTTAACAAAATTACTTAGATAAATGAAATTTGGTATGTGGCCTTCTTACCTTAATTGTAGATTTGTGTCCAATATTTTTGTCAATCGGTTAAAAAAGGCGTTCAAATTGCGTAATTAATTTTTCTAATCCGATTCTCCATGCGCGTGCGTACTGGTAGCAATCTCTGTGCAGGCGGAAGCTATTGAGCGAATTACGTCACTTTGTCCTTGGACCGGCAAGAATGGAACCTAGCAGTGTGTGATAGCTGCGTTTTAATCGTTACGCATCTCTTTGAATTTGATTCTTTACCTAAATATTTTACAGTCTCTATAATCTACAATGAAAAACCTTGGAATCTACAGTAGTTCGGAATTTTTTTTATTATGCACGCGGGGAGGGGAAACAGTACCTTCTTGGGAAAGTATACGAGGAAGTTTAGGGGAGACCATTCCCGCTGGTTTGAAACAGAAAACTCCTCGTTTCGTTAATTGTTTTGGATTTCCAAAGTAGGAAGTCAGTTTATGATTAAAAGGAAGAATTCTGGTAAACTTCTGAATAAAATTCCTTACAATAAAATTAAATTATTCAGAATTAGTTAGTCGCATCAAGAAGTGGGAATTTTCTTTTGACAAGCGCATGCACGCACATTTAAAAAGAACGTTTTGAAGAGCATAAAATACTTTTTGGCAGATTTGAACGAGTATATAAAGATTTATTTACATGGAAAAAAAAACTTGAATCTGATATTTTTCGAAGAGAGAATCACAAACTTGTATTTTAAATTAAAATAAGATAGATCCAATTAGAAAATGAGGTCTATTTACTATTTTGAGTTAAAAATCACTGAATCAGTTTAACTACTCATTTTGAATTGTTAATTTTATATTATTAAATTGTTTTGTATACAGATATTAATTAGTGAATGCATTAATTAGTAACTTAATTAATACTTGTGCGTAATACGGTATGTATTAATTAATTATATCAGAAATTAATAAATACTGACACATTATAATTATTGAATATAATCGACTAAATTCGATGCATCAATCCAAATTTTCAGCATTGAAATATAATAATTGAGAAAAATGGTTCAAGCAGTTTCAAATGTTCGTGAATGATTAAAATTCAGTGCCATTAAAATTTAACTGCTGTATCACATTTTCAAATTGACGGTCAAATGGTGTCAAATTTAGAATTTTCTTGCTTTTTTTAATAGTTATACATCTACTTATTAAAATCTTTTTTTAAATGTTAAACCGAAGAAATAATAATAAATAAATAAATTTGCACTTCTTTTACGCAGTCGCGACTTCCTTGTCTCTATTTACAACAACTTAACAATACAATCAATCAATTTTTGTGATCTCTTAAATCAAAAACCTATCAAAAAAGTCGTGCCGAAAGCATCGTCCAGTTACGGTTAGTGTAACGCCTACAGTTCGCGTGTTTTTTCAGTTGTTCCGCAGAGAGAAATTGTAGAGGTAGGGAGGGAAGAAAGTTGTGTCTCGAATCTCGTTAGATGAGCTGGCACTACTTCTTGTGCGTGCAAGTTTGTTTACTCAGTTGGATTGCGACGAAGCAGTGGTTGAATTAATGAATTAATATTCTTAAAGAAGCAATAGTTGTCTTAATGAATCAATGTTTTTAAAGCAAATCGTGTGTTCAAATTTAATTAAACCTTTTTTTTCTTTGCCAAATATGAAGTCTTCCAACTTGGCTTGTTTGAACTGAAATTTTAATTGAAATTGAATAAAATGTTAAATTTAATTATGAAATTGCTAAATTAATTAATCACGTTTTAATTTTGCTAAAATCTCAACGTAGTTAGTGTATAAAAGCATTATTTGAAAATAATTAAATAAAATTGAGGGTCTGCTGTTTTATGAGCATCAACATTAATTATTATTTGATGATAAAAGAAATTTATTTTCAGAAAATTCTGTGTATATTCCTTATTTTCTTTATTTAATGCTTTTATTAATTAATTACGTTGTAAAGTGATATTTTATGTATAAAAAGTAATTCCCTTTCTTAATTTTTCTATCTCTAAAACAGGAAAAAATTATTTTTACCCGTAAATCATGAACGACTTGTTTCTTTCACAAAATTTTTATTTCAAAAAACGCATGAAGATAACAAATCCGTTGGTAATTATTGAGGCTGATTTTTTATTTACGACTAGCCTTTTTAAACGTGATTGGGTTTTGTTGCGCTTTCAGCGACGGCCAAGATGGCTAGGAAGTAAGAGTTTCAGCTTCGGTGTTAGAAAACTGCCGGTTGCAGATCCTTTTCGGCTGAAGATGTTTGGTGCTTGTGGGTTTGATTATCGTTAAGTCTGTCTTCATGAGCCATATGTCCCCTCACCAGTGTCGTGGCAGTTTGGAAGTGAGGTGCTGGCTCAAGTGCCGCCCTTTTAGGGCCGCGTTGGCCTGGTGATAAAGTTTGGCTTCGGGACCAGGTTTCAAACCCGATTACTCCAAACATCGCCGTGTATGTGGTGCATGTTAAGCCGCGTTCCTACGGCCTGTCTTTCTACGAGTTCCGTCCGCGGTTCGCATTATTCCCTGTCTTCGGAACAGGTAGAATCGATGTGGCTCGTGAGCTTGTAGTGCTTCTGTTGTTTCCCGCGTTATGGCTGTAGATAGCTCACACGTCAAAGGAGTGGGAATGGCCAGACGTCGTCAGGGCATCCGTTCACTCGAGCGCTGCCGAGAGATTTCCGGATCCTTTCGCCGTGGGAATGGCGCGACTGTTCGGAAGTCCACCGACCACAGTCCCCAAGTACGAACTTCGAGTGACTCGAGGTTTGTCAAGCCACACGCCGTGGGAACAGGGCTTTAATAGTGTTTTAGGTGTTCTCCTGCTGGTACGGGGTGAAAGCTTGGAGCGGAAGAGAGGTGCAGGCTAAGGCACCGCCCTCATCATTCTACCACAGTTCGCAATTATTCAGATTTGTTCCAATACATGCCTCGTGTAGCTTCAGAACGAGCTGTAAATCGAGCTTAACATCTATCTTTGTGTATAAGTTTTTCATCTTTGTCATTCTAGGTCTAGCATCGAGTATATTTGTGTACCGAACTTCCTGCAAGTCCAAGTTTAATCTCGCATGTCTTCAGCACCAGGTGGCTTCAAAGACAGATACTTTCTAAATGGAAACTATTCTGAAAATGTCATTAAAATTAACTTCTCCACTACTGGCAGAAACAAGTCCCTTCCAGTATTTTGTAATAATACTAAAAACTTAACAGGAGTGTTCACCGCATTTATAAGTCCCCTGTGTGGAAGTTTCAACCTACGCAAAAGTAACACCTTTTCTCAGAAATTCCAGTTGCAGTGGATTTAACGGAATGAGCAGGCAATAAATACCACATAAATCACTGTTTATACTGAAATTCAGCCATTCACTTTGTATCGCATCGACCACCCCAGAGAATAGGGGTTTGCTATCTCCCTCCCCACAATTCCTTTCAATCCATATTAATACATAGATTGACAAATGACATCACTATGGTCCCCAGGGATTATCTCATAAAAAATACTCACTTTCTTCCCCTTGCCATTATTGTCAGAAGGGATTCATAGCTGAATGCTGATTAGAAAACTGTAAAAATAGACTTCCTCCCTCCCACACTAAACACTCCTCCAAAAACAACCCCTCATTGGCACTCGGGGGGAGAGGGGGATTGGTGACTCATTGGGTGTATTAATTCCCCCCAACTGGGTTTCAGAACGGATTCATTAGTTTTGTAAAACATTAGCTGTCCATTCATTTTTTATGATGTTAGACTGTGTCTGATTTATTGTGGCGGATTATTTAAGCAGGCATATTCTCTCCCCCCCCCCCGTTTTCTGATACTTTTAGATTTTTTTTTCTTCTGCTCCCTTGTCTCCTTCTTTATTCAGTAAATGAATATTGGAGTGGTGTTTGAAAAAAGAAAGTTTTACCAAAGCGAAACGCAAACATCAGGAGTTGCTTTCATGATTTTATTACTCACTTATTGAAATCGCATATTGATTTTATTACTCACATAGAGAAGATGTTTAAGTAAACAGTTGAAATAATTTTGCCTTCAGTTTCGATTTACAGTGGAGCCTTGTTGATAGGAGCTAGTCCACAGGGAAGGAGGAAGGTTCGCTGTATGAAATTTTCGAATTATCCGATATTAAAACAACTTTTCTCGTTATATACCTTGGATGATGTGTGGTATGTTAATAATAGGTCTTTATAAGGACATGCTCTAGTAATTACGATTTTTTTCAACTGTGAATTTATACTTATAAAAGGCAATGATTCTGTGCGTGCGTGCGATGTCCAGACGAATCTTTAGCACTTACAGCCTTGACATTTGTCACACAGATAGTCTTAATGGTGACTCAATACACCTCGAAGCCGGAATTTTAAAATTTAATCTAGAAAATTTTTTATTTTGTGTTTTGGGTGATTTTTTGCACTAATTTCTCAATAGCATGGTTTCGGATAATTGTACGAAAAAAATAGATACACCATTGGAAAGAGCAAACGATTTCCGTTCTAATAAACTTAGTTTTGAATTTCTTACGTAATTAACTGAATTTTGTGAAATTTTTAAATAATAGTCAGTTTTTTCGACGGAGTTTTATTTTTGTTTTTAAATTTGCTGCATCCGACGTTCTAATAACACTAATATTTTCAATTTTTACAGCTTATAACTAGAACGGTTCTGTCGGATTTAAAACAAGAACGGTTAAAATATCTTTTCCCGTTTTTTTTCTTAAATTAATTTTTTCCTGGTCAGTTGATAGTCATTTTTCTTTAGCAAGCTTCCTCCCGCGACACTTTTGCGGAACGTTGCTGTCAATTTCATTGGCTGACGGTGCAGAGCGCTGGTGACGTCATAACCTTCAATTGAATGACGATCGATTATTATTTTCGGCAGTAATATGTCTCGCATATTTTGGTTGCTGTATAATATTGATTTTGACGTTGCAATTTTTAGATTAACGTACTCTGTACTGTTTTACTACAGATAAAATGTCATTATTGCGAAAAAAATAAACGGGAAAATCAAATAATGTGTATCTTTTGTTTTCAAAATTTTTTCATGCCATTGTGGGCGGTTTTTTTTTTTTTTTTATTTTGTTGAAGTCCTGATTCCACGGCCAACGCCGTGCGCGTACTGCTAATAGCTTATAAACGAAGTTTTGAAACATTGACCTAACATTCCATCATCTCTTATATTCTTCTCGATACTGTGAAATTAAGTGTGTGAAATCTTAATATTTGCACTATTATAGAATGTATGTAACATCATTCTTTAGGTGAGGTGTAGACAAGCATCTGTAACAGATGTATTTATCCGGCAGATGTCGCTGCGTCTCTCCCTCTAGGAGATGACTCTTGGACAGTGTAAGAGTAAGACACGCGAAGAGATCCGGTGTTTTAGAGCCGGAAAAATGTATTCTTGTCTTTTCTGTGTAAAATGTAAATAACTGTAAATAATCATTAAGTGTTCATTAAATAAGTACTTATCATTTCAAGGAACCCTCTTCATTCCAACCTGAAGTCTTTTTCTGTGAATTACTCAGTAATCCATACCAAGATAGAAGAGCCGTTATCTTGAATATTTCATCTCTTTTCGCCCCCCTCCTTCTTCTCTGATTCATTTTGGAAGCATTTAAATACCACAGAAATTATGTTTATCGTATTGTTCCATTTAAAATAGTTTAAAATTTTATTCGGTTTTCATTCTTTAACGTTTTACCACGTTTATAGGAATTAATATTTTAAATCCTAAAAATTGTTTTTCGAAAATATCGGTTTATTTGGTACTGCGACTTCAATTTGAAATCATTTCGTTGAATGGCTTTAATTCAAAGAATCTAATGTCACCAATTAACTATTTTAAACAGGATCCAAAGATTTTAAGGCGTCAGCCTTACAGAATTATGACTCCATTTTAGCAAGCGAACCAGCTAGTTGTTTTTACTCATTCTGAATTCTAATAGCATCGTTTGGAGCAAACTTTATAATTTCATTGACGCTTAAAAAAAAAAAAACGTATCTTCAGTTAATGTCATTGTCGCGAATAAAAATAAGAGGTCAAAAATCAATAACATATCTGTTTTATAACATATGTTCAATAACATACATGTTTTCAAAAATTTATTTTACGTCATCTTGGGCTTTTAAAATTTTTTAATTCTAAAAGAAGATACCACAGGCAACGCCGTGCGGGTACTGCTAGTCTTGAATAAGAAGGCTGTAGTTGATCCAATCAGCACTTTATTCCAATTTCTATTTATCCATTTTAAAGATTATAATGCAGGTGATATTAAACTTATAACTTATCATAATTTAAAGAACATAGTGAGAATGAAGAGTTACTCGCGAAGCGATGTGTCTTATAAGCAGGTAGGCTTATTTGTTTAAAAAAGTACGCAGAAAGCTTAAATACTTGGGAAAAAGGGTATTCACCACAGAATCTCGTGACTCTGGAAGTTAAAGTAGAAGTGCGGTTCTCTGAGATTGAAGTAGAAGTAATTAAAAGTGTAGTGGCATTAAAAAGAATTAATTTAAAGAATATTTAAAAAATAAAATGATTGCAGGTATATTATTTAAAATAATATGTGTATGCGTCTTGTATAGTGTGCTTTATTATTTTTAGTTGCTTTTATATACTTTTATTTTATTCAGGATTGCCCGAAATTCCGTATTAAAGTTCAGAGGTCAGAAAGCGAGTTGAATTTTTGGCATTCATTACAAATATTTCCTTCGGGACGCTTACATATGAAAAAAATTGCATATAATTGATGCATACGGAAGATCTGAGTGCTTTATTTTTTTGAACGCACGAATTTGTCGGTTCTTTTAAGGAATAAGAGTAATTTTCTGTATAACATTGAGTTTCTTATTTTTTAAAATTACGGCTTTAAAAGTGAACCGAAGCGCATCACACTTTATAGCTCAATTACAATATTTAATCATGATTTACATTCGTAAAGTTGTATTCTTTTGTCTAGACTTAAATCTTCATGCTCAGTTCTGTAGTTTTTAGTGAAAACTAGACATGTGGTTTTTAAATATATCATTTTTGCATATAAAATTGACAGTTCAAAACTTTCCCTCGGAGGTAATCATACATGCTTTGTTATCAAGACATTTATTGCAAAATTCAAGTTAATTGCAAAACCATATATATCCTGTGTAATAAATTCAACTGAAGATGTGAGGTTCTGTTCTTTAATTTGTTGCAAAATTTTCAGAATTTACGGAAAAATATTTTTATTCTTTCATTTCTTTTCTGAAATGGATTTTGCAAGTGCGAGATCAGTATATTACACTTAACGTGTTGCCATCCACTTTTTAGCAACTTTAATTTTAGAACTACACTTTGTTACCTAAGAGTTGATAAACAGTTAATTTTTTGCGAAAAACACACATTTATGGGACGGGAAAATAATCAGCACTGCGATTCGTACGCCGTAAGCAATAAATTTCATCAGGTTTACTTTGTCGTGCTGCCATTCGTCGGCGACGATTAGTTTTATGTGCGTCTCATACCTCCACTGCAAACACCCCGGACACCTGAACAAGCTGAAATCTGATAACGAGTTGTTCGTTATCGAATTGTTCGGAAATTGATCATCATCGAACGTTTTATTGCCCGCGACGTGAACTCTGTTTGTTCGAATGACAGATGTGCCGCTAAAGATACACGGAGATGCAAATCAGTTTCACAAACGCACACTAGTAAGTGCGCATTATCTTCTGTTAGTACCTTTCATTAAATTATTTTTCTCTATGTTTTACGTGTTGTTATTATTTCTTTGGTGCGCATTATCTTCTGTTAGTACCTTTCATTAAATTATTTTTCTCTATGTTTTACGTGTTATTATTGTTTTCGTTTTTTAAATGTAGTAATCATTATTTTTAAAGAATAGATTAACGGGATCGAGGTGCTTTGGGTTTAAAACTAAAGAAAAACTTATTTAAATCACAGTTTTACTTTTTATGAGCAAAATGTTTCAGTACTCTTTACAGAAGATGTGGAGTTCGTGTGCAGTTTAAATAGAATTCGTGTACAGAATATGTGAAGATATAAATACATTAGAAACCCGATAATCCGAACTAATTGGGACCGGACAATTCGGGACTGTCTTGACTCATCCGGCGCATGAAATCACTTTAGCAAAACATCAAACTTTGCTCTTACTGATGATTTTCATATACGGAAACCTTGCGCGCTTTTGCGCATGCGCCAGGCGGAGTTGATTTCACCAAAATAGGGGTGAAGTGAAGAATGGAGGAGGAGATGTTTGCATTTTACTTAACAGTATATGGAAACATTTTATTTTATTTATTGATTTGCTGTAAAGACCAACTAACATATGACTAACTTTAAAAAATACGCTTAATGGAACGAAGATCATGGTCTAACTAAGAATTCTGGAAGAGTATCCATCTTGCTCATTGCTTGTCACTCCTTTCCGTAGTAAAATGGTCTAAAAATGCTGGTCTCGGGTTTTGAAACGAACAACGAATTTAGCCGTTTATTTTATCACTGTCATTTTTTCCTTCTGATATTCCTCTTTCTGTTATTGTTGGACTTGATGAATATTTCTTTTATGTATATATATATATATATTTTTGAAACCGGATGAAAAGGAATCTTGTACTTTTGTTTTCTTATTTTAACTTTTTTTTTTAAATATTTGACGTGCTATATTCATTTAATGAAGTACATTCAAATAAATTTCTCTTTGAGGCGCGATGAAAACTAAGGCCTCTTTCACATTATACGGTTGAACCGTTACGGCAAGAATGCATTAGGCCGCCTCTTGGTGGTAAACTGAAGAAATGAGTGGGAGCTTTCACATTAGCCGATCGCGGTTTGAGTCCGTTTGTTGGGGTTTAAACCAGCCGCGTGCGCGACTGGAAAAAACGGCGCCGTTACGACTTCGTCTTAGTTGTAATGTATGAAAATATGCTGATGCTTTCACATTGCACGAATTTCATCCGGCTGCCGTCCGTCACCTTCACAAGGTCACTTGTTCTTTTTGCCTTCTCGGAGCTTTTGCAGTTAATTAATGATTCCATTATTTTTATAGAATGCTTCAAAATTTAATTTTACTATTGTCTTTGTCATTTTTAAATGATTTCATTGTTATTATAGAACGCACTTTCGTTTAATTTGAGTGTTGACTGTGTAATTTTTTAATGTTTTCGTTATTTTTTTCCTATTTAAAATTTAGCTGTTTTATTTTATTTCGAAATATGCCAATGCTGACTAATTTTTATATTGTGTAAGATCAGGGCCGTCTTAAGATTTTACAGTGCTTGCCGCCCAAACAAAATATCTAGCTAAAAAAATAATTCAGGAGCATTATAATGTTTTGATAACATTATATTCTCCTAGGTTATTTTATTAACTAGGTTCTATACCATATTATAACATATAAAATTGTATAACATATTTAAAATTACAATTAAATAAATATTTTTGGTTCAAAATCAGTATAGAAAGTTTTTATGATCCCTTGGCTCAATAGCGCACTGTTCTTCTGCCTAATTTGCCCATTGGATAAGACGGCCATGTATAAGGTATTGGAAACGATTATACTATTTCTTGTAAATTAATAAAAATCTGGATAGCAGTGTCTAATAATCATGACTGAATTCTAAGATAACAACATATGTTTTATTTCTGAAGTCGCAATTTCAGGAAACTTTTAACCTTTCATAAATAATTCCGACAGTCTTATAGAATTCTTCAGTATTTTGAACTCTTTACGGAGATTCCATTAAAGTTTCCGATTTTTTATGATTTGATTTGAAAATTTAAATCATGAATATGTCATGATATTGCACATGAGTGTACTTTAAATAATTGAGAAGATATAGTCAAAACCCATCTCAATATAAAGAGATGTTTGATGAGTGATTTATACTTTAAATACTTATAGACAGGATTTTTAAAATATTGTTCATCAAACACACAGAAATTTCCCTGCTATGCTTATATAACCACAATGAAAAAACATACAAAATCAAAACATTGCGTTATAGTTTTTTTCAATGCGTGGTATCTTGCATATAATTTTCAAGAAAAAGGCATACTATTTTAACGTCATAAAAAGTGATTAAAGCATATCTGATTATTTACCATGTTAAATGATTTTAAAGCTGTGATATGTCGAAGGGAATTTTCATAACATTTGTTTGCAATGGGTTGTTTAGTTTTTTTTAAATCCTGCGGGCAAATGAAATCAATGTTCCACAACTTATGTATAATCGATTTACGTAATATGTTATTAATATACATTTGCAATGCTTAAAATTATTACACTAACCTTAAAATCCATATCTAGGGAGGAACTTATTTTATGTAATTATGGTAAAAACAAAATGTATAAGTTTTTGCTAAGTAATAAACAGTCGCACTTTCGCTATTGCTTTTTACACTTTTTTTTTCTATAACACTTTATGTTTTAAACACAAATGATTAAGATGTAAAAATAAGTGTCAGTTACTTGCGATTTTGTTTAGTTATATTGACGTCCCGTTTTGAAGCAACACGAGGGCTATTTTAGGACGCACCGCGTCATTTTGAACCACTGTCACATGACTAGGACGACACCTGAGCTGGCACCCGCTCTCCAAACTTTCGTGTCACAGCAGAGGGAGGACGTTTCACCCCTACCTATGATTTAACAGACAACACAGTTACTTCAGAGTCACAGCTACCATTTTTGTCGGTTGAATGCAGTTCCAAATGTTAGTATTTTGCCGCAGAGTATAATTTTTTATTCGGTTTTGGAATTCATCAAGAGATGCTACAGACATTCCGACATTCATCTGCACGTTGTTCTTCCAAAAGTGAGGCGATTATAAGTCTCGTTTCTTTTGATCGATGGGTGCAAGACCATATTGCTGCTATTTGCTTCCTATCCATACTGAAACAGCTATGAAATTAGAAACCGCACTCAAATACTGACGGCGCAAATCGTCAAGTGTGAAAGCAAACATGAGACGGCAAAGAAAATAAACAACTTTGAGCCGTAACGGTTAAACCGCATAATGTGAAAGGAGCCTAAAAGGCCGCAAACGTACTCGCGGTTAATGCTTTTAGATGTAAATTAAGTTTATACAACCATTTGTTCATGCTTAATAATGCGTGTATTATTCGCAGTTGTCCATTCATAACTGAATGATTTATGAAGTGATCAGTTTTCATTTGCCCTTGGCCTTGAAGCTAAATAATACTTAAGTTGTGGAAAAAAATATCTGTTGAAGAATGCTGCTAGAGTAATTGAAACTCGACAGTTTTATAAATGCCTTTGAATAAAACGAAAATGTTGACAAACTTGCCATATTTTTGTACACGGAGTAACAATAAATAATAACAGTTTGTAGAGGGACGAGACTCTTGTTTATATGGAATGCCGCTGTTTCAATTTCAGGAACCATTTTTTATTAGGCTACGTTCCACAGCACAGAACATTAAAGAAAATCAACGAAAACAGACAACAACACAAGACAAGTATACAGACTAGAATCAGAGAGAGGCATCATGGGAAAAAGGATGGCTCCAGTAGCGCCACCTACCATAGAAAGGAGAAGGCAGTGAATTTAACCGCTACAAGTTATAATAAAATAAGGTAACTTCCTTGATTTCCAAAAAATGTTATTTTCATCATAGTTATAACATCTGGAATGTCATTCGATGTTATTTTGTGTATTCATTTTGCTTACAAATTTCAGTTAGCAGCTTTCAATCAAAAATTAACAAAAGGATGCTCATTTTACATTTAAAAAACATAATTTATATCCTATCATTTAAATAATTTCCGATTAATCGCGCGTTTAACCACGTTGCAAGATTCTGTATTATTAAAGGTATTTTTAGAACTTTGACTTTCGAATGTTTATATTTTGAACTTATTCTGTTCGTTCGTAAAATAACGTGTAAATATGTAGGGAAAAAATTCCAAAATTATATTTTTGAATCAAGACATGATTTTGAATTTTTTTTATCGAGGCCAATAATTGTTACTTAATTGAAATTGCGGCATATTTTTAAGACCTTCATATAAATATTAAATATACTCTTCTTCTTTTATTATATTATAATATTTAGAATTTTCAGAAACACCCAACATTTTATGATGATAAATGACGTTGGAAACGCCTCGGAAAATATGTTTTTAACGATAAGAAAAGCTACTGAGAAAACTTCAGATCCTCTGATTGATACTATGATACTCTCAATGAAAATTAATTATAATTACAAGAAGAAATTAATAGAAATCGATATAGATGCATTCAAGTCATTTTACTTGAAATCAAGAAGATATTTTTAAACTATTTGAGAATGCGAATCGAATAATGAATCATTTCTATCCATTGTGTTAAATCCTATTTCCAAAAAAAATATTCATTAGCATTGAATTTAAAATCAAATAATTCGTGCTGAACTAAAAATTTAGAACGATTTGATTAATACAGATTTTGAATTTCCAAAAAATTATGTTTTAAAAAAATCTCAGAGTATTTACATACCGTTTTTTTTGTTTTGTTTTGAAAATGAAACAAGTTTTTGAATGTACTTAATGTTAGGCGATGCATTTAGTTAAATAATCTAATAATTTGTAAAATGTACCAAGAAGCATTACTTTTTGTTTATCTATCACTTATGCAAATTGCTACATTTCGAAAACTAGTCTAACCTGTCAGTCAAATTTTGAGATTCATTATTCCCAACCCCATCATTATCAAAATACATCACAATCGCATCTAAATTTATCATGGAACATAATTGTTGTTAAAATAACGATTTGCAAGAAGAAAAGAAAGAATTCTGTCTTAAAAAGAAGGAGAGAAGGGGGTGAGAAATAAAAAGTAGAACAGAACAGTTTTTAATTCCGGCACGATTTTTCGCATATGTATTTGGGTCATTCCGAAAAGAGTAGAAAATTATGAGACCTCATTGACATTTTATCTTTGTGGAAATGACGTGTTTTTATTGGGTCATAAAAAATACAGCTTCATTATAAAACATGGGTAAATATTTTTCTACCGATAAGAAAAACGAGGAAATAAAATAATCTCCCTCGCTGTCGGTGGTCCGCCATATTTGTTTCCAACCATTGTTGCCAGGTGTCAGAATTTCAGTTTTTCCTTTCGTTCTAAATGGATACAAGTCTTTTCGTCTTCGCTGAAAAAACGTTCTTTGACTCGCTTTTTAAATCAGGTTTCTTTCTAAAGCTTTTTGTGTAATGTTTATGGAATTAATAAGGGCAGTGGTAATTATCGTTTTTGATTGTCATTGTGTCAGACTGGCGGGTGAAAAAAACGTTTTACTGGGTAAATAGATTTGGAAGTTTTGACAAAATTATCTTTTTTGCGATAAGCATGGGGGGACTGCAAAAGTGAATTATTTTTAGCTGCATTGCACATAATGAGGTTTAAATTACCATCTTGCAACAGTGTAATGTTTCACAGCTTGACAAAGGAAACAAAGAAATTCTGAATCCGATTTTTTCAAAGAAATCTTTCTTCATTTGGATTTTTTTTAAACTTGAATTTAACGCCAATAAATATTTATTGATTTTTATGATTGAATATTATTTCGCATTCGTATCAATGATTAGCATTATAAATTATATGGAAAATAATTTCTTCGACAGAATGCATAAAATTCTTACAGATAATTGACAAAATATACTTGTTTTGCTTAAAAATTGTATATATTTTGCCTAAATTATCGTCGTAATTAAAAGATATATGTTTTAATTTTCTCATAAACTCTGACCATCTTTTGAACTTTTTTTTTGGTTTATATGAATGAAAAAATATGAAACTGAATCCAAAAAATTCAGAAAAAGAAATTATTTCTCTAATACAAAAATATTTCATCGTCTTACAAATAGTTAAACAAACCTTACAAAAGAAAAGTATTTTGAAATTATTATTATTTTAAAATTTTGTAATTACATGGAAAAGAAATAAAAAAAATTCAATGAAAACGGTGGCTAAAGTTAAAATTGTGGGAAATTAGGTTCCAGATAATGAAAAAGTTGCGATACACTGATATTTAATATACTATTTCTGATCTTGTGGATGTTTCAGGATTGTGTTAACGAACGTTTCTTGTTTATATTCGTTTACTTGTTTCACATTTCAAGATAAACAATTTCAACATATCTGATTTTAAAAAATTATTCCTAACGAAGTTGGCTTGACGGCTTAAGATATATCAGTCGTGTATTTTCATATCAAAAATTTTTCTGTGCAACGCTGAAGCATTTTTTGAGATCTTTTTCACGCTATGCTCTATTTGTTCCAACTTATTTCAATCTCCGATGGAATTGTAAACATGCGATGTTCATGATACATTGCATTCTTTGCAGCAAAGCTTTCCATCTTTTCCTTTTTCTGCTCAGTGAAGTATGAGAAAAACAACTCCCGGCTTTTTCTCAAATGATCAAGAAAAAACGAATCTACGACCTATAACTTACAAAGAATTTTTTTCTGTTCTTCTTTTTTCTTTACTTCAAACTTGAAACAAACAGAAACATAAAAATAAAAACTGCTTTTTATTTGGTTTTTGTTTTCAGTAGGTACTTTTGCTTTCCGTTCGACTTTGTTACATTGCTTTTGACATTATTATGTAAGGTAATTGCTGAAAATTTGCATTTAAATGGAGGAAAAGTTAGACGTATTTTTGGATTGTTGTCTTTAAAGCAATATAACGGACGTTAATTGATTTAATTTCGTAAACAATTCAGAATGCAATGTTTATTTACTATGAAAAAAACCGTTGTGTAATTTGATGTTAAATACTTAGTTTACTCTGTAGTTTTCGCTATAGCTGACCTCACTTAATTCTATTTTTATATTCAAAATGCCAAAATTAGTCCGTTTGTTAAGTACAGTAGAACCCCCGAACATTATTTTTTTATTTTCTGAAAACGTTTTACTGAAAAATGAAGGAAAAATCACAATTACGAATCAGAAACAAAGCTAATGTTTATTCCTAACTTAAAACAAGTATTCGAATGGGTCTTTAAGAATGAATATAATACCTTAATTCAGTGTTCCCCAACCTTTTCATTGCCGTGGACCGATCAACGTTTGATAATTTTATCGCGGCCCGTTGAAGGGGGGGGGACGTTGATTGTTTATATTTTAGATTGTTTATATTTTAGATTGTTTTGATTTAATAATTTAAATTTAATTGTATTTAAACATTAAAAAACATTTTTAATAATTGGTTTTTTAATAAACAAATATTTAAACATATTCAAAATAAAATGCAGTTACACCAAAAAATGGATATAAAGTGATTTAACATTTTAACTCACTAGAACGCTAAATCAATGAGAACCCTGAGTTTGCTTCTTTTCAGCGAGACGGTTCCATCTGGGGGTAAGAAATCGATCACAAGATTTAAAGGAAGACAGTCAAGTTGAATAAAAGCTTATAAAAATGGAAATAATTTAATGTTCCTTGGGCGGCCCGGTACCATTTGATCCACGGACCGGGGGTTGGGGACCACTGCCTTAATTAGTAGAAACAAACTCAGATATCTTCTTTTTACCCTCTACTTGTCTGCCTCTGTACCGTGCGAATCACCTTTCCGTACGCTTTCACCGAGCACACAGAATCAATACTCTACTGCATTTAGTACATCAAGAGTATTTTACCGAATTTCCCGGATAATCCGAATTCCCCGGAATCCGAACAAAGGTCAGCCCCAATTAGTTCGGATTACCGGGGTTCTACTGTAATTGGACGATTGGAATTTGATTATTGACTATGTATATTTTTCTGCTACGGTTTTTATAATATTTTGATACACCAGTCAAGTTATATTACCGTCTCGTTTTAAAGCAACACGAGGGATATTTTGGAACAGTCCTCGTAATTTTGAACCGTGGTTAGATGACGAGGACGGCATCTTCCTCTCCAAACTTCCACAGCACACCATCAGGAGGACGTTTGACCCACGAAATGATTTTTAAAGTGCACTAGGCCCACATACAAGGCGGATATTCGGTTACTTTAGTTGCGTTAAGTTTCTTATATGGTAGATCATTAATATCTGCCTGCCATGGTTTTTACACTTTCTTTTTTGATGGCAACCATGTGATTTATTCTGGTTTAAAAAAATTCCATGGCATTGAAGTCACTTTCACACATTTTGAATGCCCCCTGCCTAATAAATATACTATAAGACCCGTCCCGTTTTCTTGAATAATGGGATTCATCATCTGAATACTAATTATACCCAGACACTAGTTGCGCTTTGGAAGGTTTATTAGCCGGCAACGGACACTTCCAAAACATTAAGTAAAACTATTTCGATTAGATGAGATCGTTACAGTATTACTTACGGCCTCTACTAAAAGAGCCGTTTTCCAGCCAAGCCAGCGCTGGAGATAACGCTTTGTTAATGACAATGTTGACAACGCATAAAACCAATATGGCCGTCATTAAGTGGCAGAGGTTAATGGCTGTTGCCATGACAACGCAGACGTGCGCTGACTTCTGGGAACGCGTGATGTAAATGTTTCTGATCGGTCGTAAAAATGATCGTTTGCTTGGAATTTTAAAAATATTGATTTGCAATTTAAAACGTTTTGGAAGTTGATAGTTTCTGACTTCGGTTTCGGCATTTATAGGTTTTCCCGTCCTGATAACATGGCTATAATCTCTACAGGAACGTCGTTCGATTGAATTTTTTTAAAAAAATGCAGTTTTTAAAAAAAGAAGGATTTGTTATGTGTCTCGTTTGGTAATTGGATTAAATGAATTGAGACTAATCAATCAGTATGTTTGATTTGGAAACAGTTAAGGCAGGTTACATCGTCATGTATGTCAAATAAATATTCTACTACTTTTAAATAGGCTTCTATAAATATGGATACCTCAAAATTTTCTTTAAACTTCAGTGCTAGTGCTTGTATTTGTACTTACACTAACATTTTTTCTTCTTTAAACAAATATTTTGGAACATTTGATGAAATCTTATGATTCTAGATGAATTATGATACTCAAATTCCAAATTCTGGGGGGGAAACGCATACAGTTTCCATGCAACACAGCATGCTTGGCATGCATTTTTAAAAACTCTTTTTTTTTAATAGAAACCTGTAGGACTATAAAATTATTAGTAATTTTTTTTCGAGCTCACTTTTTTTATTTTTTTTAATTCAGCAACGTTGCTGTTTATGATAGATGAACTCTTTAGCAATTTTAAGAAATATCTCAGGCAGCTAATGTTTTAGATTTTAAAAGAGTTCATTTCCTCATTGATTGTCATTGGTAAGCTCTTATTAAAGTTAAGAATAAGCTAAAAGTGCGCTAAATACTAATATTAAATATTTTGTTCCGTTAAAATCTCAGTCTGTTTTCGAATCCTGATTATAAATTTAATTATACTTGAACTATTTTTTTGCTGATGGCACTTCTGCTTTCTTACACTTCTAGAACACACACACAAAATCTCTAATTTTTCTCGACTATTAGAATTTTAAACTTCAAATAAAAGTTACTTTCGCAGACTAATAAGCTTACATCGAAACGAAAATATCTCATATCGAAATCATTTATAAAATGAAGCAATTAATTTCTAGAATATAAAAAAGTAAAAAATCGGCTGAACTTGTGTTACACGAAAATATGCACAAATCGTTTGCAGTGACTTATTGCTTTACGTGAAATAAATAGGTGAAATCGCGCAGTTTTTCATTCAGTTTTAATATCTTTATCCTTCTTGTCCAACAATGCGTGGAAAAATTTCGATACACATCTCTTAAACAGTCTTAATAATTCTTCCTACAAACATCCCACTATTCCCATGGTGCGCGCGCATCCCTCCGTAAAAATGCAATCATGGGTCCTAGACACTAAAGCTTTCCATTCTTGGATCCGATGGTCCCTAAATTGCGCCCCATATGACATTCATGGTCTTCGGTGGTCACTTCCTCGGTGCCCCCACGGAATTGGAAATCGCCTCCCCTCACACCCCTCCGTCGGGAGACAGGTTGCAGGAAGGCGAATTAGATCCCCTTTTTATATCCAGTTTACTCTCAGCTCCCAGCGCTGCTTTTGTATCGCTTGCAGTTACACGGCTCAATTTAGTTTCATTAGATGCTGGGAGGTACTTTCGGGGGCAGGGGGACCTCCAAATGTGTGTTTGTATGTTTATCGATTTGTGGGGATTTAGCACTTTCTTTTCTTTTTTCTTTTTAGAGTTAATTTTTCAAATTGAGTCCTAAATATCTGTGTTGCATTATAGTCTTTTTCGTCTCGCGTAGAGCTAATGTAACTGCTCTAAGATATTTTGTTAAGGGGTTCTACGTTAAGTTAATAGGTAAAAAACTGATGTGTGGTTTGGAATATTTTTTTTTAAATATAAGGCTGAAGATATTAATCTTTTTCTAGTGCAACTGCTGTTGTAGAGAACTTCAGTTTAATCCATATGAGCTGATGCATATACCACAATACCAAAGCAATAAAATCTCATTCCCATCACCGAGTTTATCTGTGTGAGGCTCTACTTACCTTAACTTCCCCTATCCTATTAAATTTATGCGTGTGAGATGGCTGATTACTTACTGCTTACTTCAAATTTCATCAAAATCTAAAATGAAGTTGAAAAAATTAAAATGTGGGGAAATCAGAGCCAATACTGCACGTACATTAATTGGGTTAAAAGTAGGCACAATACAAAAAATAATCAAGAAGTAAAATGCTTAATCCGAGAAGATCAAAAACGTCGGTGCAATTCCTAGCATTGCCTAAATTGCCACGCCAGAAATTTCCAACTTCGCTGATTTCTGTCGGATTCCTTGTAGAATGGAACATCCCGAGACACGCGTATCTTAGCTTAATAATACATAACATAGCTTTCCCCCGATGTCCACATGAGTTGTCAGTACAGTAACAGCCATAATTTCTTGAAATTGCAAGCAGTGTAAGACGAACTGTATGTGAGTATTTATTATGAAATGCTGCCGATAAAAGAGTCTTTCAATGATTTTTAATCATAAATGAAATAATTTTCTGCAATAGTGAGAAAAGCAGATGTTAATGGACACCATTTCTTATTTCCAAGCTGGTTGTATTTGTTGTTCAGAAAGAGACTTTCAATATTTTTTAATCTGAAATAAAATTACTAGCCGCCGGCCAGCACCCACTTTGCTCGGCACTACCCCTGCCACCTTGCTGCTTCGAGGCTCTCAGCCTCTACTTTTTTCAGTTTTAAATACTGCATGAAGTTCAGTGGAACAGGCCATAAAACCATGGTAGATTTCATATTCTTTGTAGACAACAGATTCCTTTAAAATTGTAAAACCTTTCAATAAACCTCATCTATTTGTATTGTTTTGCATAACTTTTTCACGAATTTCGGCATAAAAGTGTTCAGATCCATAAATACAGAATGATATCGCCCCAACTAAACAATTTCCATCACCTACAATTGGTATTTTACAATATTTTTGACACCCCCCATTGTGATGGAACTGTTGGGATCTATAAAATAATATGGTAAAACCCTCAGACAGTTCGCCAGCCCCAACCATCAGACAGATTTTGACATTTTTTTTTTCATTTGAAAGGTTATGACGTCTAGATATGTCGTCAAAGGTCGTATGCCCCCCACCAACCCCATTTTCGAACGAAATCGAAAAAATCTATAGAGAATGCATGGTGGAGAAGTGTTTTTTCTATTTCGTTCAAAAATAGGGGGTGGGGGCAGGCGACATATCTAGACGTCATAACCTTTCAATTAAAAAATAAATTATCGAAATCCTTCGGGTGGTTGTTGTTGGCGAACTGTCCAAAGGTATTTCCCCATAGAAAATGTACACTGGGATAGAGTTTTTTCGATTTCGTTCGAAATGTGGGTGGTGGGGGCAGGCTACCTTTGATGACATATCTAGACATTATAAGCTTTCATATGAAACAAAAATTGTCAAAATCGGTCAAGTGGTTGAGGCTGGCGGACTAGGTGAAGAATCTTTTTTTACCAAATTATTTTAATATAGGTTATTTGCATTTGCGAGAAAAGCAGGAGTTAATTCGCACCATTTCGTATCCCCAAGCTGATTGTATTTGTTGTTGTTCAAAAGGGACACAAAGCATCGGCTTTATATGTCCGTAACAATTATAGTCTTATCGCAAATATGAAATTTGTAAATAAGATAAATAAAGCAGTTTCCATTCCAAATTGCATATGTATCCTGTATGTAAGTCGTACATTAAAGGAAATAAGGTTTAATTACCCTTTTGAAATAATTCCTGGAACATTTCCTTTCGAATTAATTCTTGGCCTTCCATTCAAGTAGACGAATCTAAATTTCTAAAATAACAATATTATTCTTATGGGGCTCATAAAGAAATCAAACCCACGATTTGGCAATTTTCAGGACTCATCAATATTGTTTCAAGGTCGATTCCAGACAGAATGGGCTATTGTCTGCAGAACATAATAAGAAAAAGATTTAAAGAAAATGAAAGAAAAAGAGAACGAATGAGATTCAATTCGCGTCACAATTATGCTTGTATTATTTTTCCTATTTTAAGATGCGCGGTGTTCTAAGAAGGATAGAGTGTGTATTGTGTGTGGTCTTTTTTTCTTCTTTCTTTATATCTTTATTTTTTTTCTTGTCGTTTATCTGATTCAAACGTTTCCAGTAAATATATGTCTTAATGAGAGAAAAATTTGCATTTTATGAGGTATTTTTTTATTGCTGCCAAGTTACTGTCATATACACAACAATGAGAAAAAGTCAATAAAAATGGATTGTGAAGTTTTCAGGGGAAAATACATTTCTTTAAGATCCAGGATATTTCTAAAAATAAATAAGGTGTTTTTCTTAATATTCAGAGATATAAAATGACAAAGGAAAAAAATGCATTATCTTTTTATGTTGTTTATCAATGAATTTCAAAAAGAAGTCGGGATATAAAATAAAAATTAATGTGCAACCATGAGGAAAGAATAATTTCATAAATAATAATTTGAAAACATAAAAGCCGAAATAATGTAAATTGGTCACAAATGTGGCATAAAGGCTAATTTCAATTATTCTACGTTATTACTTTATTTGTCTAATAATGTTTGTAGAAAATTAGCAAAATTTTATGCTGCATTTTATAAAAAGAACTAAATCTAAATGTCAGAGATATAAATACGAATTAAGAGAAGTTTTAGTTGTGAAAGAGTTAAAAATACAAAAATAATAACAAACAGCGATGAGGAATAAGAATCTAGTGGATGACGTCATCAGAGATGGTGGATGAATCTGGTGGATGACGTCATCAGAGGCCATTCATCCATGCAGTTTCAAAACCAGATTAGGTTTTCTGTTGAGGAAAAAGACTTTAAGGTCTAAATCAATATGAATTTTCTTCTAAGGCCTGAACCTACTTCGGAATAAATTGGAAAGAAAAACATTTATCCACACAAAAGAAATTCAAAACAGTCTTTTAAACAAAGTCTGAAAAAAGGGCTTAAATTCTCTTCACTCTTACTTAAGATGTGGAGTGTAAGAAAAGAAGGAATGCCGTTGCAAAAGTCAACTTTGTAAATAGGTGTGTGCACCTATTTTCATCTATTATTGTTTGTTTTGTTTTGCCTTTTTAGATATTCAATCTAAATGTCAGTGTATTTTTATATCAACATTGTTATATGGAAGTTATGTAGATATTAAAATTCACAATATGATGAGGTCATGATAATTTGTTTAATTTATACAAATTTTCAGCACAAGAATAGACAGTGAAGTGAATGCATGCTCGTATGATACGGTCCGAATGCATGGCGCCAATTTAATTTTGGAATCCATCTCTTATCTTCCTGAAGGAATAGAACATCGCAGCTCATCGTAAGACAACGTTCTGTTAGATTTGTGACGTCACATGATTTGATTCGATTCACAAAGAAAGCTTCCAGCGTAAACAAATCTATCAAACCATTTATTACAACAAAAAGTGTAAAATCTGTGCAGGTCAAAAATTATTATGCAATTATGTAATGTAGAGTTTTATTCTCAAAATGATAACGATAAATGAAAAAAATTCTTGTTAAAATTATTTTGTAAATTTATATTGAAACATTCAAGAAATAATTCTTTAGCAAATAAAATTCATTATAAAATTGGTAGATGCGACGGAAATAGATTGTGCTGTTTTTTTGTACTGACTTTTATAGTTTAAACAATATTTAAGAGTCTACAATATTTCTGGAGATTGCGTTATGACTTCTAAAGTTAATTTTAGAAAGGTTTGCAAAAAGATTTTCTCTGTTTTTGTGGAAAGATTCTTTTGAATAGGTGGAGTGGTGTTTTGAAAATTTCATTACGTCATATACGCATTTTATAAAACAAATATTTCTCAGTTCTTGAAATTGCCTGCTCTTAAATTTTAATATCGGGCATAAAAATTTGATCCCTCAGAGCGTCTGTGGTATTAAGTAAAGGTTTTAATAAAGTGCCATTTTTATTTATTGAACGGTTCCTCAATAACGATTCCTTTAGCACAATTTCTGTTCTTGACATTTAGCCATTTTTTACCCTGCTCTCCATTTTTGTCTGACAGACGAGAATTCATTTCCTTCGTAACGCGTGATGCGAATTAGTTGTAGTTCTTTTTCTTTCATTTTTGCGACCGTAATTTGAGCTCGAGCTCCATTTATTTTATTGGAAGATTCTTCATGCGGTAATAATAACTACGTTTAAAGATTTATGGTCTTGTATATTTTTTTCTTCTTCTCCTTATTCGTTTTATTCTTTTATCTTTTCTCTTGTTATCAAACGCGGTTATTGGAAGGAGGATTGTAAAAACCTTCTGGGATCGATTTTTACTGTTTTCTTCAAACTGCTTGAGAAAAATTCCTTGATGAATTTTTATGATCCGCCAGCTTTTCCTGAACGGAAATTTTTATCGAATTTAATTTAATTTTTAGGAAAAATGAATGCATTCGTAACTTGTTATTGAAACTTCTCTTTTAAAAAAATAAATGTTCTACTTACTCTTATTTTGTTTTAAAAAAATAATTATTGTTCTTTTTCAAATTATCTGAAGTAGTATGTTTATTGATAAGTTCAAAATTATATTTCCTTTTGCTCATTTGAAAAAGGAATATTCACAAAAAAATTGTAAATTATTGTGTTTGATAATTTGGGAACCCGTAGTTGTTTGAAATAAATATTTTAAAACTGTTTTGAAATGTGAGCTCTTTTAAGTTGGTCCTTGATCTTTAATTTAAAAGAAGAAATTGTCGACTTTTTTAAAGACTTACTTCTCTAAATTTGTAAGTTAAATTTTAACATAAACTTTGTCGCGTAAATTTTCGTAAGAGAAAATGACCACTATTATTACTCATGTATGTAACATTCTTCTGTTAGTTGATGTGTTGAGGCATTTTTAAATAAAGATGCAATTGTTGACACTCCAAAAAGTGGCTTATAAGAATTTAAATATTCGTAATTAAAATGATGATGGTGCAGATAATGCAACTATAGATAACTGCTTTATACTGCTGAGAAAACGAGGTCGTTCCGAAGATCTCGTGACTTTGTACGTTAACATAGAAGTGCGTTTACCTCAGATTGAAGTAGAAGTAATTCATTTGTAATTAAAATTTAAGTGACGTTCAAAAAGATATAATTCAAAGAAGATTAAAAACTTTAAATCATTACGTGTATGCATGTTTTGATTCCTTGCTTAATTGGTATTAGTTATTTATTTAAAACGTTCGATTTATTTTTTTATTAAAATATATGTCATGGCAAACAATTAAGCGAAGGGTGGTGACTATAGCGGCAATACAGTCAAATCACGTGACGTCACAGGCATATGACATTGCGTAATTTATCTGCACTTCTTTTTACTTACCGCAAACTGCTCAATGGGTTCCAAAAATAAATTGACGCGTCATTTGATGGTAAGCGTGAATAGTTTTCCTTACCAATGATTCCATTCAGAATTTTTTTTTGCCCAGTACTATAAAGTGATAGTGTTTGCTTATGTTAAAGCGGAAACTGTGTTTTAAGAATCTTTCAAAATCGTGCAAAAAAGTAAAAATGATATAATAATGATAATCGAAATATTTGTACAGTTAAAGCTTTGAATCTATTATTTCATAGAATAACTAGGTATTTCAATTATCTAGTCATTTCCAATCCGTTATTTCATAGAATAACTAGTTATTTTTTGAATTACCTAGCTGAATACCTAGTTATTCTATAGAATAACTGAATTATGCTCTTTAATGGTAACATATCTATTACTGAATCTGGTAAGTTGACTGTCGTTTTCATACGTAAGAAAATCTATTGAAATAAAAATAGATGTTTTATTAAACAAAATATTTCGTAAATATTTTAAATGTTAAGCAAATGTCCCGAAATCACTGTTTATGTATCTGAATGATAGACCAAGTGCATTTTTTTTTGGATTGTTTTGACTAACTTTATTGTTAAGTATATAGTTAAGTAATATAATATATTTTGGATTATGGTCATAAAATTCCCTTCGTTATTCTTGCTAATGTTTTATTAATGACATTATAATGATATGATTTATCTTTATATCTGTGCTTGTCTAGAATTATGGCTATCTTTATGTAAATAATGATTCATTCGTAGTAGTATCTGCAATTACTCTTCAAGGAAAATCATATTGTATTGTCAATAATTCGGACGTCGGTAATCTGGAACGTCGAAAAGACGGATTGACTAATCACAAAAAAAGACCATAATTTACATTTAGGTCATGTTTTCAAAAACATAGGTGTAGCAAATCTTCATTATTTTTAAAATTATTTGGTTCGGAATTTTCGTATTGTGTAAGAATAGTTTATTGATTCTACCCTGTAATGTCTTAAGATATTCAATAAAACAGCTTTTGTTCTTTGATTGCATTTATTAAACTGTACATATCGTCAGGGCCGGATTTCCCATAGGGCCAACCTAGGCCAAGGCCTAGGACGCAGCCGTCAGGGGAGGCATTCACAGAAGAAATAGTAACCCAATATTTACATACTTTTCAGTGTTATTTTCAAAAGGTCATATAAAATGATTTTAAAATTTACATTCGTTACATCAAATATATTGAGCAATGCATTTTTTCGTCTTCGGTGAACCCTACCGTCTCTTGCCTTTGAACTTATTTGCATTGAACTTACTTGCCTTTGAACTTATTTGCATTGAAGTTACTTGCCTTTGAACTTATTTGCATTGAAGTTACTTGCCTTTGAACTTATTTGCATTGAACTTACTTGCCTTTGAACTTATTTGCATTGAAGTTACTTGCCTTTGAACTTATTTGCATTGAACTTACTTGCCTTTGAACTTATTTGCATTGAAAGAGATTTAAAAAGATCTGTCTGCTTCAAACCTATTCACGGATAAAAGCGCTGAAGAAGTTATAGTAGGCATTTCAGACGAGTTCAAGAAATGGACTATTTTTGTAGGCCTTATTGTTGTGTTATTTCATAAGTACAGTCTGATTTTGAATCAAAAATTGAATGTAGTTCAAAGATTGTATTAAGTGCTTATATGTTTCAAAAATAAACTATTGTATATTAAACTGAAAATTATGTATTAACTTTTTTGAGAGGGGCGCAGAATATTTTTTTGGCCTTGGGCAGTGGCAAATCCAGGGGAGGGGCTATCGGGCTGCCGCCCCCCCCCCCCCCGCGACCAAAATTCTTGATTTAATTTAAAATCACTACAACTGTTTGATCTTAATTTTCATTTAAAAATAATAGTAATAAAATCGTGACAACATTGCTTTCTGACTCGACAAGCTCGAAAATTTTCCTACTTTTCTTGTCATTCCACTTGCACTTGTAGCGTTGGCGCGGTCGAAAACATTTCTGGTCAGCTATTTCATTGTATTTTTTATTAAATTATCGAAAGTATTGTAGTGTTCTTTATTATTCTTATTGTCAGGAGAGGAAAGCCTGTAAAGTTAAAGTGTTTTGGTTTATATAATCCATGAGGTTTGACACACGTCACTACGATACAAAATTTTTATGACCTCAGCCCCCCGACCCAAATCCTGGATTCGCCACTGGCCTTGGGCGTAGAAATGTGTAAATCGTTCCCTGCATATCGTGTCTTGATAACATGACCAATTTGATCATGCGAACTGATCAAATCTCAGTTATATTATTCTAATGAGACAAAATAAACTAACATAAAGATAAAATAATGTAAACTACAGGCTATCATCTTTACTCGAAAATAAATTTTTACTGTCGAACTAGGAGAAATTTCAATTATTCTAAATTATTGACATTTTAAAACAATTGACGGTCGTTTCAGTTATTGATATGAATTTTAATTCAGCTAAGCTGCAAGAATCATGTTGGCATCTTGACTCAAAAATATAGGTGATTCGATTATCCAAACTGAATGAAACTTCAGATATTCTATATTATATACGTTTTAATGTAATGAGATCTGCTTTTGTCTCATAGTTTCCCCAGATTCTTTGTTCTTCGAGTTCCATCTCAAAACTCTTGCGTAGGTTTTGGAACTCTTCCTTACTTAAAATCCCAAAACTGCATTTCGTGGTGTAAAAGTTAAAAAGTATCGTTCTCTACAAGCAAGCTTAATCACGAAAACCCTTCCATTACACAAATCCTTTTAATGAATGTAGAAACATTAAAATTTAGAGAGGGCCGTAGTTTAAATTTATGAATTCATGCTCCCCTTCTAGCCCCTTCTCCCTCCCCTCCACCTTCATCCGATAAAGTTTCCAGTTCCTTGCCCGCTGCCAGATTCATCGCTACATATTCTAGTCTTTTAAATTTAATTAAATCTACTTACGACGCAAACCTTAATTTTATGCCTACTTCGTCCGGGATCTAACAATATACAATGAATAATTTAAAATTCAAATGAATCAAATGCTTTAAGGCGCGTGCTTTTCTTGGAGGAGAGGGGGAGGGAGAGAATGGGGGAGGGAAGGAAGAAAATTAACTAATTAATATGAAATCACGCCCGAAATTAGAATTTGTTTAGAACGGAGAAAATCGGGCGACTCGCAGCTGTTAATTATCGTTGCCAGATCTCCTAATGTATCTGTCAGTCGGGCTCTAGTCTCAATTAATCATGGAAGGTTGTAGTCCGCGAATTGAAGTGAAATACAAATTCGATTTGCATTTGTTAATGCAAGGGAGGTCTTTCCCGACCGCTTATTAAACATTTAAAAGATAGGGGGCGCTACGTTTTAAGGGGAGGTTTGTTTTCGAGGCCAAATGTGGGTATCCTTTAGGATTTACCAATCTCTCTTTTGGGTAAATTGTTTCTCATTCATGGCTGTTTCCAAAAAGATTGGTATTATAACAGACAATTCGCTTAATCCTGTCGATTGCTGACAAGAAAAATTGACGGTCTAGATTATTTTCAAGAAAATATGGCATATTTGCCATTCTTTAGTGTGGTTAAAGGATTAAATAAATCATGTGTTAATATGAAATGTTCAGTGAAATATAAACTTGTGATTTTCAGATACATTGCTCAAATAAAAAATAAAAAGAACTTCTTTTTTAATCATTTGATTTTATCTTCATTAAAATTTCTAGTTCATTCATGTACTTATAATTGTTTCCTAACTCTTTATTTTTTTTCCAAAATTCTTCTTAAATTTGCTGTAAATCTTTTTTTTAAGAAAATTTGTGTACCTCTTAAAATTGTCAGTGAAGCATGATTATCAAAACGGAAGCATACTGTCTACGATTCTGGCTTCAAAATATGTGTATTCTATGCGGTCAAAGTGTTAATTTAATTTAATTCTCGATTTATTAGCAGCAGGAACGAAAATTTCGAATTTTTGTCCTGTATAAAATTCTGTTTTATTGGGGCCATTTGATATAGATATATATATATATTGAATTCATAACTGTTAATGCCCTTAAATATTTTTTGATGTATTGCATACCACCAAGGTCAACTTTCGGAAAAGCAGACGATTTTTACAATTTATAACATTTGTAAAATAACTTACTGACACATCCCATCCTTTTTATAAATTTCCTAGATGAGAAATTTCCAATTTATAAAACTTCTCAAAAGTCGAATTTTTATCGTCTGCTAGAAATAACGCTGATGTTGGACCAATCAATGCTTACGTGCAATTTATGAATAATGATTCTGCATCCCGCTTTTGCTATGCATAATTCATAAACCATGAAATATTGCAGACTCTGAAAATAAGGGGAAAAAACTATTGATAATGGTTTATGTTTATGTCCCACGAAATGAATTATATATAAATGATCGATTTTTACTAAACCCTATATGGTACTTTATGAATAAAAGACAAGTTATAAGTCTGATAAAAATACATTTATTTTAATAAATGCTTTTAAAAAAGTAACAAAAGAAACCATTCGATTTCCGTTTTCTAGATTAATGATATTCTTAATAACATTAAGCTGAAAGATATTATGTTGTTCTTCTTGTCATTAGAGTTTTGTGCCACAATTTATATCGATTGTAACTTTATGTACACTCTTTTGATGATCTCAACAGCATAGAATCATTAGTGAGGCGTATTTTGATAGTCATTCTGAAAATACAGCTACTGAATTAATAATAATAATATGAAAATACTGCCAACTAAAATTCTTAAATGTTAAATTTTTATTTAAAACATGGAAAAAGGCATCCTTTATATATCGCCTATTAATTGTATAGATGTTAAGAGAATATTACAAATAGTGTGATTGCAATATTTGATACTTTAAAATAAATGATACTTTTAATATTTGATACTTTTAAAAATGTAGATTATTTTAATGTGCAAAATTGTCCAAATTTCCAACTAGAACGAAGTTAATATATTTTTCTTTCATGATGTAGCAAACAACTATTTTTAGAACCCATCATTCGTTGGATACAAATTGATGCGATAATAATATAAATATTGATTTTGAATGAATTTCTGTTTTGCAGGTAATTTTTCAATGAAAACGTTTTTCCGAAACGTTTCATTGCTTGGAAACGCTCAAACTATTTCTAATACATTTTTTGAATTTCTGATTCATAACTCTATTTTTTCAAGCTTATTTATTCTGTTGTCAGGAAAATTAGCAACGGCTATTGAACAACGCTTTTACATTTTTAGTTACTCATAAATTTTAATATCTTAATTAATATTGATTATCTTCTTTTTGTTAGTCAATTTAGCATTTTAGTTTTTTTGTTGGTCCACTTGCAAGTTATTTGGAAAAAAAAGGAAAACGTATTTTAATTATCTAATCTGCTGCCGTGTTTTAAAAGAACCCTCTTGAATAGCATTTGATGTCACAAATCTTTTAAAATTTAATTGTTCTTTTAAATAATTCCTTTTTGGTAACTTTTTTGTTCTTTATATTTCTATGTGTTTTTGTTTGTTTAAAAATAACAAGAAAAGTTAAATCAAAAAGTGGAAAGCATAATCAGGCGATCGTATTATTTATTTATTTAGAACGATTTATTTTTTGTAGACCGACTTAAAAGCGATTCTTTTGAATGGCGAAGTTGATTTAAATTCCTTATCATTTTATGTTTTTCAGTCAATTATCATTTTTGCTTTAAAAAATCGGGGCATAACTGTTTCAACAACTTGGCACAATTCTACAATTTTTTTCTTTAAAATTTCTTAAAACTACTGAATACTGTGATATTGGTGAGCTTTCGTAAGTTTTTAATTCTTAACTTTATGACTTCTTTCTTACAAATAATGAATATGGCACAAATTCATTAAAAAAAGAGAATAGAAAAAGAATGCTTTTCAATTAATTCACTGGGAGAAATCTAATGTAATTGACAAGTGACAGACAAATAGTTTAAAACGGCTTCGTAGAGGCAATCTATTAAAAATGAACTCTTTGAGTGTAAAGAAGTAACAGTGTTTCAGTCGACAGACATGTCTCTTGTAATACTATCAGGCTTCGGCCTTTTAAGAGAAAGAGAACAATGCACTTGAGAGCGAAACGAAATTAGTCCAGAACACTATTCGGAGGTAACGTTGTTAAGTGATCCTTGAAGTAAAGCGATTGTGATTACTTTGTAGTGAGTTTTCGGGGTAAAATAATTTACCCCTGAGTGCCAGGAGGAAATTCGCCTCTCTCTTCTTTACCTATTATAGGACGGGGTTACCAAATATGGCGTTCTGATTGGCGCCAGATTTGGCGAATTAAATGCTGTTTGTCTAGTTTCGATTATCGCTACTTCAGTTAATTGGAATTAATGAATGGTACACTGGTATGGTTCTATTTCTTTTGGAAAAAGTATATAATTATTTGCCGGAATTTTTAATTTGATTATTCGTGTTTGTTAGCGATATCTGAATTTCTGGGTTATTCCTTTCGTTGCGAAATTTGCCATTTTTTTCTTCTGATTTTTGTGTCCTAGAATCAAAAATGTATAATGGAATCATAGTGGTGCTTAAAATAAAGTTTGAAAAGTAAATAAATTTACAATGGTTCTTAATATATATTAATTTGAATATGGAATGACCTGTTCCCTTCTTTTATATAGATTATGTAAAAGTCTACCTGCCGTCGCCAACTTTGGTACTCAAAATGAATTCATTTAAGTATTAATTTAAAAAACTAAATAGGTACAGAACATTTTTCTGTGATTTAACATACATATTTTTATTTATTCTTACGCACTTCGAGTGTTTTTCAAGATTTTTATGCAGTTCAATATGTAATAGAACCTTACAGAATTCAATTTATATTGGAAACTCGGGCAGATAAAAAACGAATTTATTATATGATATTTTTTTATATAATTTATAAGTACGCGTGGGATCTGCAGAGCAATAGACTAATATTCATTTTGTAGAATTGTGTGCATTTTTATTGCATAAAATTTATTGCTTGGGAGCATTCATGTCTCATTTTGTCTAAAAACTGAACAAATACATATATAACTGTTTTTTCCAACAAATTCACTATGACATGCTTTTCTATCTACTTAAATTAAAATCTACATTTCCCCATTACTTTTAATTTATTTAAAAAATATTTTCAATTATATTATATTTTATTACTATGACTTATGCTTTATATGCTACTTTTTTCTTCTGTTTTTATTTTAAATCATTTTATCTATTACTGACGTATAATATTGCTTTAAGAAACGCGTTAATTTTAGAGACATGATCAACTTATTAAAATGCGTAAATTTAAGCCGCTGGCAGGAAATACATTTGCCCTTTAAAATCTAACAATCTTGCAGTAATTCTATTTGATAAAAAAATGATTTTCGCAAACAATCAGCCGTTAGTTTTTTTAGCAACAAAAAAGTTTACACTGTAATTCCGTAGAAAAATTTATGTTACAATTTTAAAAGAATGTTAAAATCAACAAAAGCTAAAATTACAACGATTAATTTCAAGTCCAGGGTGTGCCTAAGTGGAAGCGATTACGTTTAACATTCTCAGGTATGATTGATTGTCTTAAATACCACTCTATAAATAAATAAAAACAAAAGAACTCATAGTTACTAAGTTGAAAACTGTACTTATCTTCAAACTAAATCATTACGAACAGATACAACTCTCTTTCATGTTGATTACATGCTATTATCTTCTACTTTTGATACAAGTTCTAACACAATTTACAGAAAAAAACAACCAACTTTTTTTGTACAGTGCTAAGCCTAAATGGAATCAGAAACGAATATATTTATTTTTACATGCGATTTCTGTCATTTCGAATGAAATTCTTAATCACGCCGCGAACGAACCTTGACTTATACGGTAGGGTTCATTTCTCATTAACTTCCAAGTTTATACTCGTTCGCCGACCTCCCTCGAATGTTGTATTAATCCGCCATTTATTTTTATCCACCTGCCTACAATTTCGTGACTGCTGAAAATGCTTCAAGGCCGATAGAAGTAGGTCGGTGAATTAATAAATCCCCCCCTTCTTCTTGGAGTAAAGACAACAGGTTTCTGCCTACTCGTACAAAAATTTGGCAGCTATTTCATCTGTTTTAGAAAGCCACCATTAATTTGAATTCGTTGAAAGTTATGTGTTAAAATAAGCCTAATTACTCGTAGATGGATTTTTAACGCACCTAACTTCATTTTGTACTCACAAAAATTATTTATGGTCTTAAATGTTTTTTTTATTCATTTCATATTTTGATATATTGTAATGCAAAAAAATCTTTGTGCAAGGTATAAGACAAAAGGAAAAAAAAAACGTTTAAAATTTCTGTGTGCTGTGAGTGTGAACGTTTTAAATTCTGTGTAAAAACTGTTATAAATACACAGTTAATTTCAGTTAGTTGTGTATTTATAACCAAATAAATAATATATAATGAGATATATGGTCTATCAAAGGCAGTTATATTGTCGAAAAGTAACCTGTTTTATGGATTTCGAATTCATTATTGCAAACCATACATAAGTGTGTGCGTAGTTTGCTTTATAAAAATTGAAACAAATTGAATTGTTGGGGTAATTTTATTTCGTTGTATCTTAGTCTAAATGTGCAAAGAAAGTGTATATAGAAAGGGATATGCATTTGCTTTTACACCTTTTATTATTTTTAATCCTTTCTTTTTATTTATTCCATGTTTATATTTATGAAAATGTTTATCAAAATGATAGATTACTTTAAATGTCACTTGCCGCTGAATGAAGTCACTTTATGAAGTCATTAAAACGTAACATGTCAGTTTTTTGAAGTGCTATGAAGTCACTTCAAAAAGTAACTGTTCTAAAAGCAAACAGATTCTAGTTGGTAATTCTTTACGAACAAGAATCCGATTTTTTTTTTCAATTGTTTTTCCCATAGTCTATTTTCTTGTATTCACTTTAAAAACATCCATCTGCTTAATGAACTAAATTAATGAAATTAAGAAATTCTTTCTACTCATTGCATTCTGTTTTGAAACTTACTTTGTTTTTAATGTTGTAGTTACAGTTCTTATAAACACAGTAACTCTGCTTAGATAATTCCAGTTTGCATAATATTAGCGCTAGAAGTACCAGCTTTACATTATGTGTTTGATATCTTGTTCAGTGAAATGATTCCGATTGATTTGATTAACAGTGCATGAATTCCACCTGTACAGATACTTTTTAGATGATTCTCAAAATATTATGTACAGCCGAAAGCTCCATTGACTAGTAAAATGAAGTTTTCTCTTTGGGTAATTCATGATTTCAGCTACAATTATGGTAATCATCTTCTTAATAATTTGTAAGTTCATTCCAGTTGTAGCGCAATGAACCTTCGCAAAAATTCATTATCCAGTCATGTCTAGTTCCTAAGAGCTGACGTTTCCCTACTTATTTTCTTTTGCTCTTTTTTAACATGAAAAGTAAAATTAATGATGGAATATACAATGTTACCATTTATATCTTGGTAGTGAAAAAGCTGTTAAATTGTGCATTGCTTGCTTTCGGTGGAAGATTTTTTTGGTAAAGACTGAATATACTGAGATATTTGAGTATATAATTCTCTTTGATTGTCTCACTGATGTCGAAAGAACAAAATAATCTTCGTGAGATTCAGAAATTTCACTCTCTACAAATGAAAATACTTATAATGAGAAGAAATGTTAAAGGCTGACAGTTGTGAATAATTATGAGGAAATTTAAAATTTATTATTTTTTTAAAGAATATGTATTATGCAACATAATAACTTTTATAACAACATAAATACTTTTATGGAAGCTTTTCTTTCATTTCAAAATGATTTTCACTGAAGTTGAAGGAAACGTCTGAAAAATTATTACGTAATGAACAATAATGAAAAAAAAAAAGATTTTACTTTCTAGTAGGGAACTTGTAAAACAACTATCCTCGTCTGTCTCAAATGTGATTGGAATGCAAGTATTGTTATTTCTTAAAATGTTTCGAAATTCCTAATGTCCTATCGGGGACATGTGACATTCATGTGTGTGACTATTTCGCATTCTCACGCATATAGTTTTTGCAGCACAGTGATTTTCCATGATGATTAAATAACTATTTTCTTGCATTTCCACAGTAAATAATTTTTGTGATTTCAGCCTATAATTCCAAAGAACGCTTGTATTTAAATATTTTTCAGCTTTTTTAGAGAAATAAACATTCTTGTAGTCGGTTCGTATTTGTGTCAAATCCATTGCTAGTTTATGACATCGTCTATTTTATCTGTTTTTGTGACATTACAGAAACTACACTGTGGCACTTCATAACTGAGTTATTTAGTATTTTGTAGTCACTTTACTGCCACTGTATAATGACCTGCTGTATTCACAAACAACTGATTCAACTCCTAACTTATAATGCGTATTAATCCGTTACTGCAACGCATGTCACAAAATGACATTGTTACGAAAAGATTTAATGTATTAAGCCCTTTGAATGTCACCAATTAAATGTTTTGAGAATTCTTTTTTTAAAAAGTAAATAAAACAAAAATGAACTTATCTATTAACCTTAAGAAAATTCGTTTCTGACATGCAAATGAAATATCTTTTTTCTCCACGATGGGATTACGAGAGATGTGAGTAATTGGAACTCTCATTTAAATGTTCCACACATTTGCATACAATCTCCAGTTCGTGTCGCCAGCGAAATATATCTTTATTTTCGAATTCCAATGTCTGATTTGGACCGTCTTACGTGAAACTTTTCTTCTCCAAAACGTCTATGTTTTTTTATATGGCTCAAAGGAATGCCAGCTGTCATCGTGCGTTTGCTGTGTTAGGCAAATGTCGAATTACGTCAGCTGTTTGCTGAACCAACAAATGATATTTCGTAAGCTTTTATTTCATAATTCTAGCTCTCGAATACTACTATTTGCTGTAAAATGGCTGCTAGCACGTTTCCTTTGTAGAAGGTCAAACTTCGATGTGTTTGACTGTAAATGAATAATGATATATTAACCATTATGTTATATGCTGTGAACCCATACCCTTCAAGTTGAATTATTATTATTATTCAAGCATTCATATTTCAAACAGTTCTAGGTTTGGTAAATGTGCTGTTTATATTTGATATTGTGTTATTATGCTCAAAGTCGTGTACGTAAGTGAGGCTTAGTTCGAATACCTAGAAGTCTTGATTTTTGTTTGTTTGCTTAGTACTGTTTAAATATTTCTACTTTATTATAAGAACTAAAATTCTAACATTGCTTTAAACATCAACAGCACGTGCTAAAATAGAGAGTAACAGTTCCAAATTATATATGATACCTGTGTTGATTTCGGTAGGAAATGTGACTTTGAAATTCTAAAAATTGTGATATCTCCATTGGCACTGTATTTAACTCTTAACTTTTTAAATTTTATGCTGCCTTTTTTATCTCCAAAACATTTTTGCTCTAACAAAAATATTACCAAATAAATTTTGGATCAACTCGAAGGTATAAAAATAGAAAAAAAATCACAAAATTCTTTTTAAGAGAGTGTATCAAAATCTGTAAACAATTATAAATAATTCTTTTAATTTGAATGAAAATGTAATTCTTCTAAAGGAAATTATAATAGGTTTTATGAGACAAATAAAATAGACTTGATGAAAAGAATATTTTTGTCACTTGCTGATTTGTATAATTTGTATCTAAATGTTTTCGTGAAATAATAGTTTAACATTTTTATTTTAAACGAAAAGTATAGAATTAACAATTCTTTTTTCAATAACCGTTAAATTGGTTTGTTTGTTGAGAATTAAATTCTGTTTTAAAGAAATAAAATCGACCGCCAGTTTCACAAAGCATTTATTAAGCGAAATTATTATTAACAACAGTTATTATTAACGATTAATTATGTTTGCTGTAATAAGCATTTCTTACGAATGTTCTACATTTTTTTTTCATTTCATCTGATTTTAATATAAAATCTGTCAATGTCTGTTTGTTGACCTCCAAGCATTCTTTTCTGAACAATGCTTTATAATTTTGAAATCTGTCAACTGTTTAAATAGATGTTGCAAGCATGATGTAATGTTATAAGCTTCATGGTAAAAAACAATTTTTTGTACATAATTTTTTATGGCACTGTAACCTGTGCAACAGACAATGTATCGTTTTGTAAAACTCGAACATTTCTTTATAACAAAGCTCTCCCATAAGAAATATATTTGACAAATCTTTTAGACCTTAACCTCTAAACAATAACACAATAAAAATAAATGGCGCACTCAGACAATAATTTAGCACCCGTGACCAAAATTTCCGTTAATTATGTTTGTAATTGAAAACTGGGTGTGGATAAAAAGTAACAGCAGATTTGTTAAGTTTCTTTCTTTATTTTTTTCATTTTATTTTCGTGGGAAAGAATCACGTAGAGAAGCCATTCTAGCCCGTTACAATTCTCCTACAATAACGGGTGCAAATTTTAATGGCTTCGGGGTCAGTTAAATAATGATGGCTGCAAGGTTAACAACTGTTTCGGTACACTACAAAATGGTTTATAAATTACCACTTTATTTCAAGGTGAGCAGCAAGCGAAAAACGAACTCGTGGAACCTGGAATTTTCTCAGCCATTTTCTAGAGGCATTGTCACTTAGTTTCATTTTAATTTAGAATGCGTGTTGAGAGTTTGCTGATTGTGATCGCAGATATACTAAACATTCTGCTGGACAACTCTTTAATTTTAATGTTCTGAAATATTGTTTATGAATGCGTTCGTGTTTATCTGTTTCAAGAACAGATTAACGTTTTGATTGAGCGATTTAAATTATAACTTCTGTCATAATTTTAAAGAAATACTTTTTTGTCCTATATCTTAAACTAATGACATGCTTTAAAAGGTCCATTTGCATTTCATTCTTGCTTTATTTTGCGGTTCAGAGTCATGTTAGAATTCTTTTGTTTTGAATTCTGTGATAAGTAATTAAACCAGCACAGCAAAACACTCTAATGAAAAACTTTTCACAGAAGAGTAGAACTTTGCGCGGTTAAGAATTTTTCTTAATAATTCTGCTGTTTTAGAATTTGACAGCAAGGATTTAAAGGCCTGTTTTAACATTATTTTCTAAAAGAAAACCATCTTCTAAATCTTAAAGACACCATTAAATGATTTGAATAAAGTTTTGAAGAGTTAGACGGAACCAATAAGGTTTTGAGTTCACAAAATATTTTAATTTACCAGAAATTTGATAGAAAACTAAATTGGATATGGGATAGCATTTATTTTTTCTACAATAAGTTACATTTGAAAATTAAACGGTATTCATTTACAATAATTCTTTAATTAATATTAGAATTTCTAGATGAATTAACAATTTTTACAATATTATTCTCCTTTCTATTTTCTGTTGGAAAAAGGGCCACTATCTTAGAAAGGCACCACGGGGTATATTTTGTGATAAATTTGCTAAAATGTCTCCATACCTCTCCAGTACTTTTTCCTGAAGACCAGAATAAAGAACATGATAGCAGTTGGTTCAAAAATTGATCATTGTTCTTTTAATAAGATTTTTGTCCGCAAGATCACATCCATTCAGGAGTTGTTTCGAAGAATTGTGCCATATTTCATTTGGCAGCTGTTTTGTATACTGATAATTTATCTTGAAAATAATATTATTCTTGAACAGTGCCTAAAGGCATAGTCTACGGCATATTTTATTCCATTATTTAGAACTTTGAGCAAGTGATTTTGCAAGCAATGCATCTTTTTCAGTGGATAGTAAGCGGATGGATTTTACTGGCATTTCGACTTAAATTCTGTCGTCGATAATTACAATGATTTAAGGTTCATAAGTATGATTTCGTTATCGCGTCATACGGCAAGTAAAATGTCTCTTAAAAACTATCGTTTCTTCGGAAAATTTTGACAGAACTTGTGGGAATACTGTACATGTTTTTCTCGCTGGTTTTGTTCTCAAAGTATTACTTTAGTTTTAATGAGTGCGATAAAACACTTAGGTAATTTGTTCACATTCGAAATTCCAAAACCTATCAGATCCAGAAGAAAAATGGCGCAATGACAGAAACAGAACGCCTGAAAATGATTCATCAGCGATTTCTGATACGAAACGTTGCTATTATTATGAATAATGACAATTTTATTGCGCTTCGAAACAAAGCAGTTTGTGAGTGAAATCATTTTAATTAGCATAGAAGTAGAAGCCGGAGGAGAACGACTCCTAAAAACGGTCGTTTGTACTAGCCACTACACTTTTAATCAGCCATTTATAATGAAGGGCCTCCATTACTTCCTCCAAACGTAATTTAGTAGCGCTACGTCAACATTTTTTCCGCCCCACTGCTATTAACCTCCGCGATTGTGCTCGCCAAAGATACAAGCATTTTAATGAGGATGAATTGAGAAAATTATGTATGCCGGTCAAGCATACTGAAGGCACACTGTAATGATAATTCGATCTAGATAGATTTTAACAGTTTATTAGCGCGCTTGAAAAAGCCCTTCTGGAAGGAGTAGTTAGATTGTTTAAATAACAGTTTTAAATATCACTTGAAGTATGCATAACACAATCAATTCAGTTTACATACTTGGAACCGAATAAAATATGAATCTTTTTGTGTTATTAATAGTGTAGTGAAATTTGTTAATTTCTTTACGATTGGTACAGTACCACTAAAGCATTAGCTAATACCACTAATACTATATAATACTAACTAACCACCATAACCATACAACACTACCACTAATATGAATTATACTACCACCACTAATATGAATTATACTACCACCACTAAACCATTAGCTAATCTGTCTGCCCCTTACCACCTGTAGATAGTTTTATTATCCTGTCCTATTATGCTACTGGATGTGTGATATCTGTATTTAAAACTCCAATAGCGATGGAAAGGGATCAAAGATCATACGTTTCAGCGTCTTGACAAAGAAGGGAAAACAGTTTTATGTTCCTCCTTCGGAATCCGCGTTTTAAAATGGTATTTTAAAACTTCATCTTCCCGTAATTTACAGGTTAAAGCACAAATTTACGGGATTGAAGGAAAAGAGAAACAATATATCCGATCTGTGTTGACATCATGGTGATTTTTTGAAATCCATTTTACAAAATAAACTGAATATGATATTGTTTTGGCGGATTGTTGTAGTTGTTTCTACTGATAGAAACGGATATTTTACCCTAAGTACCTCTAGAATTTGTTCCATCATTGAAAAGGCGACTTTCCCAAGATGTTGAATCTACTTAAATTTCATAGCCCATATAACTTAAGACGTATACCCAAAATATCCAGTGATGGTCACTGCATCTGTCACCATTTATTAAAAAGATGCTGTGACTTCTTCTGAAATAAACGGATGTTTCACCTAATATTGGCGACTTGGCGAGTTTTCTGTTGTTACGAAAGTGAATGAGAGAACTTGTCTACGCTTTTGCATGCTTTCTGCAATGGAAAGAAACACATTTTAGAAACGTTGTGGAGTACTTTCGGAATTAAATAAACTGTATACACCAAATGAGAACTTTGTCGCACAACTGTTTATCAAAAATCGTTTACATGGTGAGAAAATGTTTTTCATTATGTGCTATTGATGGGCTGAATTGATTGGAGATTGGCTTGTCTAGTTTCATTCTAGTCATAAAAAATGTATTTCCATGAAGATAATAAAATTAATTTTTAAATAACTTTTTTATTTAGTGTTAGTAGGACCTTCCATTAATCACCAATAAAAACCTCCCTTTCATTAAAAATACATTTGCTGATGTTAACTTATTTTGCTGTGTTTTTTTTCTTTTAAATCATTTTCATCATCTATTTCTGTTGTCTCAATTCAATGTCTAAACTGATACTACAATGTAATATGAAAACTGTTTAAATTTTAGTATTAATAATATTATTTAGCTATTATTTTAATATTAGATAAACATTAGGATTTTTAATCTAATAAATAATCACCCCGCAGAATTCCACTTTACATAAACCAACTCATTACTAGATCTGTTTTTTTTTCTTTCTTATTTTATTTAATAAAGCACATTTTGTTCTTAAAATTCCTGATTCAGCTTTATGACAACCGTTTAAAATAAAGGAATTTTTTAAAAACATTCTTCTTTTCATAATATATTTTTAGAATTTATGTATAGTGAGCCACATATAAACTCAAATTGACCTGCCTGAGGCATAAGTATTGAAGAAAGATTAATTAACATTGTTGTAAAAGCAGCCAATTATAATATATCTTGTTTGACACCAGAAGGGTTAAATATGCGGTGTTAGTAGCACATTCTTGATATATTGACTACAGATATAAAATTAATTAAACTTTCGAAGTATGTTTACAACCTTGAAGATTTCGAGGAAGAAAGAAGACAAACGACCTACTTTTTTAAAGTTTTTTTTTTATTTGTTTGCACCGGGAGTCCTTCAGATTTCCGCCTTGTTGCCATATTATGCGTCAATAACTGTTTTCCAGATAAGTAATTGCAGTTCGTTGACTTGGGTTTCTAGAACCAAATAGAACGACATGAGTTATTAAAAATTATGAGTTTATCAGTTTGAAAACTTAAAATCACAAAACTGTGCCTCCATTTTTTTTTCTTACCAAACTTTTGTTTCTAAATGCTGCATGGAAAAAATGTCATTCGAAATGTAGCAGTGAATAATTATTCATTTAAAGATTTTATCGAATTTACATTAGAAGATTCTGGAATATCTATCTCGGAATGAAACCTTTTATAAAATGCCATCTGTGATTATGATAACTTTGCTTTTCTTAAAAGAAAGCAAAAATCAAATTATTTTTTCTTTATTTTGGTAAAAGTTACGATTAAACGCATTAATATGTTAAATTAATGAAATTATTCAAATAAAGCTTATGTTGACGTAGTTTACTTCGTTTATGTTAGAAAGAAATAATAGAACAGTTAATTAGGAATCATTTTGAAAAATAATAAAAGATACGAAAGCGAAATAAAGGATTTTCAGACAGACGAACAATTGTGAACAGTTTTATTTGTGTTTAAAAAGTATTTTTGTCAAAATACAGAACTTCAAAATAAGTATACTGTTGATGAGTGCTTCAACATCGAAAAAGAAAAATAGTAAACCACTCGACATTCCATTTATGAAATTTTTTATTTCATGAAGCGGAGTTATTCAAATCTTGCTTTTGGGAAGTTTCAGGACTCCATAGTGAGTTTGAATTGCATAAGTGGTCACTGAGTTAAACATTCAGTTCTTTTAGCAGTGTAGACGCATCTTTGACAATATGAAAGAATGTTGTTGTCTATGTGTGGATTTTTTCATATTTATCAGTTTAAAAAATTAGTTTTTTCTTCTTTAATCCAATATTTACTTGAACGTTATTACATTGCATTTATACTACTGTGTGCTGGACATGAAATGAATTTTCTTATGTAACATGCTACCTTATCACTTTTTGTCAAACCTGTCAAATATATTTTGAAGTTTTTATTTTCTTTCATGAACTGGAATTTGGTATAACTCATTTGCACATATTATTAATTTTTTCTAGAGTTTAATATCTTTCCATCCTAAATCCATCTATTTTCTAATTTTAATTTAATATAAATCACAGGAGTAACATAATTTATTAGCATTCTGTTATATACTAATTATAGATACCATAAAAAAATTTTTAACCCTTAATTGGTGCCCTGTATCGTAACTGTAGTATTTTAAACTCATAAACTAAAATTGGCATTCATAGACGTTATAATCAGATACAAAAACGACGCCAATTCTATAAACTGCTACAGTATTCTGTGAACTCTTGGTTAAATTGACACGACAACACATTTCCAAAATAGAAGGTGCCCTCTAATTAAATAGTAAAAAAAAGTTAAGGAATGAAATTCATTTTTCTCTTCGCCGTGGAAGTTTATAGGCATGTTCCATCTGAATAATCTAAACTTTGAATTATTCAGTTTATTGGACTACCTATAAAATACTTTTTAAAATGCCTTTATTCAGAGGTATTTTTTTCAACCCTGCATATAAATAACCCCATCAAGGCAGATAAAGGTTAGAGGGGAAACGGTGGCTATAAATTGTGTCAGTCGGCGCAGTGGCCCATGAAGCTCGTTTGCAAATGAGGGAGCCTGTCAATTCAGAAGGGTCTTTGTCATTGGTGTCACATCGGGACACAATCAGGAAATTGAAGGATAATACGCTCCCTCACATTGTAAATATCTCTCTTTTGTTCTTTGATTTCCAACTGGCATCGTCTAAATACCTCTGTCAATGTAGCTACTTAGGGAATGGAAAAAAATTGTGTCAGTTTGTTCCGTTGACTTCAAAACAGTGGAGTGGTTGATGCTTCCTGTGCTGAAAAAATTTGTATTCTGTGACCGAGAAAAAAACTAGTAGTTGTTAGTTATTAAACAGGATGGCCTAATAATTACGGTTTTCCGTGAATCCGAGCATTTGGTGAAACTAAACTGTTGTTTAACAGTTTAAAATTAAATTACATTTCTAACAGAGTTTATGAGATTCGTTATAAAAAGGACAGCTGAAGTTGGTGTCATGGTGAAAGTTACGCCTTTTACCATTACGCATTCTAAAATAGTCCTGAATATTTCAAGGCAAATCATATATATAATTTTTGAGCAGAATTTAGCTTTAAATACTGATAACCGGTATTCTGTATGATAATAATCTGTATTTTAAACGAAATTTGTTTCATTTCGCGGAATGTATTTTATAACCCGAAGATCCATTAGTAGAAACACACATTTCCTTTTAATTTGAGTCTTTTAGAAGATTAAAGAGATTGATATGTATGATTTAATGTCGCATCAAGTTTTTAGAAAATGCTTTACGAAGTGCACATAAAAGTATTGAAAATTAGTCTGGAAAAGGGCCAATTATTGGAGAAAGGGGAAAATATTTAAAATAAATTAATACCTACATAAGATTCCTATCTAAAATTTATGAATATTTTTAATGGATGATAATAAGTCTTAGCTTAAGCTTACGGCTTTTTTAAAATTATGCTCCATATTATGTTTAAATTAGTATTTTCGGTATTTAATCTTTAATATGAAAGCGTTATGTATCGGATAAAAAAAGCTTTGCATTTCAACGAAATTTCAAAATGGTATTTGTTCAAGATTGAAAATCCTTCAGCAAAGGAACTTGTCTGCATTGTAAAAAAACGGAAATGTTTCATAATCTATATTCTGTAAACAGATATCCCACGGAATATTTTAAAAGATACCAATGGACGAATACATAATCCGAGCTGTGAAAAGCTCTGTGGATTCTGAGTGTAAAATAATTAATTTTCGAAATTCCGCACAGATTTTATGATTGATCTTTAAACTGTTAATAAATATTTTACTTTTCGCCATTATTTTAAGATTCTTTAAAAGCAATCCATCTAGTCTTGGTCAGAACAAAAAAATTCGCTGAAAACCGCTAGAACTTCAGATTTAAAACATGCCGTATTTTATTTGTTAATTAAATGCGTTAAAAAATACTTATCCTTCTGTTTTAGGTAATTACTGTTGTTAAAATACCGTTTGCGTGCCTCAGAAAACAAAACTTTTCTTGGAACATAAATAAATTGACGTATATACAGATTGGTCGACCGCACTTATAAAGCTATTGATCATTCACAAATTATTTGCGTCTGTTTTATTTTTGAAAATAATGATTATAAAAGAATTTCAAAACGCACCAATTTGAATAATATTTCTAAAGCATTCGTGGGCGATACGTTATATCCCAGTTCCAATACCCACAATTTATGCCAAAATTTGAAGAAAACAAAGATCGATGTAGCGTTTGTTTCGGAATACAAATCTTTGGTTTAAGAATTTAAATTATCACCGTCTCACTGCATTCTCTATCTGTCTGGCTTTCTCCTAATTACAGACTTAAAATGATATTTTCTCTCCCGAATCACAAATTATCCTTGTCTGTGGTGGTCCCGGAACGTTTTGTAAACATTATGAAACGCCTACCCACCCACCCTTTTCTTCCAATGGGTGAATCCTCCTGTGTGGTCCTCTTGAAGAAGTGCAATAATGATGGTTCCCAAAGGCCATAATTTTTCGGACTGTTAGATAGGTTATATTCAATTTACCAATGTTTGTGTAATGGTTCTTCAGTTTTGTAGGTGTGGTCGTTTTTTTTATTCTTCATCTGTTTGTTTTATTTGAAAGTGTGTTTGGTCTCCTGACCTGGTTGATTGTAAAGGTTTACAGAATTTGCTCAGGGAGCAGAAAAATACCACTTAAAGATGATCTAGTTACACTGGATTCTTCTTGCTATTTTATTATTTTTTGTCTGCTATTTATCTGGAATGACGCTGAGATAACAGATAATTTATTGTCTATAACAAGATATTGAGTATTTTCTGTTTACTTATAAAATAATAATCAGTGTCTTTGTTGTTGTTCAACAAGCTATCTTTGAAGTACCGAAAACGCTTTTAAGAAATGGAAAACAATACAAAATTTAAATGATTTTGAAAATCCCTAACGCATTTTCATGGAACTGGTACGAGTCTAATTTTTCTGCTGCTATCGTAATTTTAAAACGACTAATTTCCACTGTCTTCAAGCTAATTTACTGGTTAAGCCTTATCATCCGTTTTCGTCTGATATCCGACATCGCTGGTACAAATAAAATGAAGAAATTCCTTTGAAATCTCAGTAGGAAAACAGTATTTTATATAGTATTCGTATGGTCCTTTCCTATATTCCATAAAACACTCCTAGAGAGTAATGATAAATCTCAATTGAATCAGCAGTTTGAAAAAGGGAACAAGCGCCAAAAAATCGAAGCTCGGACTACGTGCACGTAACGTATGTTATCATATAGACGTTCATTGTTAACCGTAAAACAGAAACAAACGCTGCCAAATAACACTGTTGTAAAGGGTCTCATATAGAAGTTTCGTTAAAACAAACAAAGAATAGAAAAATAGCAAGATTATATAATATGTAATAATAATAACATTGATTCACAAGTAAAACAACAAACACATCAAACATTTATTTCAAGAATTTCAGTTGATTACAAATCTATATTTAAATTAATCCAATAATCAAAAATATTAAATCAAATACCAAAGGTACATACAGAAAGTTTTTTGAACATATCATATTAATTGCGTTACTAATAAGACTTAATTAATAATTGAAAAAGACAATCCAACATATGGAGTTGTCAACAATTTAAGTGATCAGCTCGACTTTGTACGAGCGTGTTATTTTAAATCTTGATTTTATTTGCGCAAAACCATTAATAAGACCAGTTGTTGAAAACATAAAGGGTAAATTACCCTAAATATGCAAAAGCAAGAGGGAGAGAGAGTCTTAACAATATATATATATATATATATATATATCAATATCAGAACAAACTAGAAAAATAAGACGAAAACTCAAAAACAATCAAGACACAATGGCAAAAATATAGACAAAAACCAAAATAAATTGAAAAATATCATAGCGAGCCGCTCGTCAGGAAGATATATATATAAAATCCCATAGAAAAAAATATTTGGAATTCGTTTCCTTCTTCAAACTGCTGGTTCCATTGATTTAAAGTGTCTCTTAAAGAAAGAGTCCCTCTACACAGAAACACTACCCCAGTAGCACGCAGATATTGTGTAATATAGAATTATATCGCACAATATTTGTAATATCGTATAATATTGTACAATACCGTATAGTATCAAACGATGTTGTACAGCATGCTGTGCTCCATGGGTAGTTGGGTCTAGTTTAGTTAGATTGACTTCCCGTTCTGAAGATACACGAGGGTTGTTTCGAGACGGACCTTATAATTTTCAGTCCTGGTCAGTTGAGGAAGAGGACATTTCTCCAACGAGGAGACATTTGACTCCACCCGATTGAACATTCGCGAGATCCCCTCATACGGTGAATCTTTTGTGGAAGTGATTTTCGAAGCTTCAACTTTTCGATCCCGAAGGCAAGACTCTGCCGACAAACCACGGTGGCCCCAGAAGTAGTTGGAGAAAGTTGTTTCTAATATAGAAAAGTATTCCAGTAGTTTCAATCGGTGCATTAATCCTCCATATCTCGCTAATATAATTAGGGTTACCATACGTCCCGAATATACGGGACTGTCACCGTATATACGGGACTGTCACCGCATATACGGGACTGTCACCGATTTTTACTACTCAGTCCCGTTTTACTCTTTGTCCCGTTTTCTCCCTCAATTTTGATTTATCATAATAATTTTAAAATGACTTGCTTCCAATTTTATAATTATGTGAAAGAAGAAAATAATATAATATTAAGAAAGTAAAATTAACTTTAAAATATGACTGGGCTAAAAAGGATTAGCCTGGCATCTTTTTTTATTAGAGTAGAACCTCGATTAACCGAAATGGTCGGAACCGGACCTCCGTCGGTAAACCGAAAATTGCGGATAAAAGAGAGCACTTAAAAATGGCCGTCAGGTGACCGCAAGAATTTTAACACTGGATTTTAAACATATACACATGTGCATAATAACTAAGTGTGATGTTTTTAATTATATTACTATAATTATAAACAATAAATTTGCTCAATAGATGTCACACAAGTCAGAAAATGCAATGCAAATGTTTATATGACATACGATACATACGTTACATTGGCTTAAACGGAAGTTTGCTCTGCCGTAAGCGTGACTGACGTGGTTCAGCCGCTCTGTCCCGAAGTTGTTTCAGTAGCATAAGTTCTGTAGAATCAGAGTCAGTCTGCTGCTCCAACCACATCAGTCCTTTAGCAAAGCATTCAAAAGCATCGGAGTTGCTTATTTTAGAGGTTTCGATCACCTCATCTTCATCACTTTCGCTGTCATCGTCATCGCTATTGGGTTTTCGTACTTGGGCGATGATTTCGTCATCGCTCATCAGTTGAAATCCTGCGTCATCAGCATCACAATCTAACCATGGACTAATGTCAACTTCTTCGCAATTTCCACAGCCTGGAATTTCTTTCGAAAGTCCGTTTAATTCAGTCAAGGTGACAGAGCCACTGTCATTTGATTGGTCTACATTTTCGAGATAGGGAGCCACCGTTCGCCAGGACCGTTTTAAGGTATGCTCTGGCACAGACTCCCAAGCTTCGTTAATCATGTAGACACAGTCTTTCAGCGTTAATGCTTTCCAAAATTGAGCAATGGAACCTGCAGCCTCCTCCTCATCGTCATCCCCTTCAAAAAGCAATTTGCTGAGGAGCTGCTTTCTATAACGCCGTTTCATAAATTCGATCACGCCCTGGTCCATCGGCTGCAAAATGGCGTTTATATTCGGGGGCATGAATATGCAAGTGATGTTTTCGGATTTGAGTGTTTCAACATCTGGGTGGGCAAAAGCATTATCTATCAATAAAATCGCTTTTTTGAGTTTTAGTTTCTTTAGGTTTTTCTTCACTTCTGGAACGAAGCATTCATGATGCCATTCCGAAAATAAACTAGAATTCATCCAAGCGCTTTCCTGATGCATGCAATGAACAGGAAGAGCAGTGTTATTGATGTTCAGCGTGGCTTTTTACTCTTTCCCACCAAAGTCAGCTTTACACGATGTGATCCAGAAGCATTGGCACATCCCAGAATCGTCACACGATCCTTCATCTTTTTCCGGCCTGGAGCAACAGCTTCATTTTCTGCAGCCAAAGTTTTCGTTGGAAGTGCTCTCCAATATAGCCCAGTTTCATCGCAGTTGTATATTTGGTCTGCTGTTAATTTGTCCTTCACAATCAAGTCCTGCAATTCGGCAATAAAGCTGTTTCCTGCTTCAATATCAGACGACAATTTTTCTCCTACGATGCTACTGGCGAATTCCGTGGCAATTGTAGAACTTTTCTAGCCAACCACTGCTAGCTTGGAATTCCTCGCTTCCTCCGATTTTAGAATTGAAATTCAGAGCTTTTTGCTGGATCATTATCCCGGATATTGACACTCCTTCACCCCTTTTCTAAATAAACCATTTGTAAAGAGAGTTTTCCAGTTCTTCATCATTCGCGCATTTCATAGTTTTCCGCAACTCAGTTGATTTGTCATTGGACGCTGCATAAAACTTTTTGATTTTTTTCAGAATCGCGTCTCATATTCCCGACTGTTGTCCGACAGTCACACCTGCTTCAATTCTGCTCACAACTTCTGTTCCACTGTTAACAAAACGCGTTTTCGTTTAGTGGGCTCCATGGCATAAATGAATGTTCTGCACTTCGGTAAAGCCAACGCTTCTGAGTCGGACAGAAAGTAGCCAAAGAAGGCAGATGGTCTTGGAGACGAATGGAATTTCCGGCAAAGGGGGACAATAGAATGGAATTTCCGACAGGAGGGTGGTAGGAAGGGATAAGATGTCGGCACTGCCTGCAGTATGAATAGCTGCCGCCGAAGATGACCTTGAAGTGATATTGTATATTTACAAAAAAAAAACCTAGGGTTAAACGAGATTCCAATTAAAAGAGTTTCGGATAATCCAGGTTCTACTGTATTTTACTTATTCATTTTATTAGATTGCTTAAACTTTATGGACTTTTTATTGTGTTCATTTTATGTAATAAAATATACCATCACCTACCCACTCTTTCCATGCTTTGTTTATTTAGCACTTAAACGTCCCGTATTAATGCCTGGTAATTATGGCAACCCTAAATATAATTGGCATTATCCCCACGTTGTCATGCACCGTGTTCAAGGGTCAACTCCAGAATTCTGAACCATTATATGTTTACAAATATATACGCAGAAACAAACGCTTCGGAATCCAAAAGGAAGAAAATAAATAAAAAACAATATCGCCTATTACTTATCTGATAAAAAAACGATTCATTTCAAATTACAGTGGGTTGCCAATTTAATGGAGGACACTTTAAAATTTTCATATTTTTTCGAATATCTCCCCACAATTTGCATGGAGTTTCTTAGAATTTCGAACATGTAAATATTAGGCTTGAACTTATATTTTACAGTGAAGATTCAGTCACGAGAGCATTTATGGGACCGTCTACAAATTGATGAAGACAAAAATTATTTTGGCCCACCCCGCTTTACAGAAAGCTGATAATGGTTTTATTTGACGTGCATAATATTTACATGTATATTCGGAAATTTGGAATAAATATGGGAAGATATAAAGGTTTTCTTTTTAAAAAATCCCAAATTTTTCCTCAAGTGTTTTGCTTATAACATGCAAAGTTGTCCATTAAATCGTACGAAACTTACAGAATGCTTGACAATATGTAAAAGAAGCATTGTATTAAAATTTGAATATTACGGGAAATATGAGCATTTGTAGTACTTTTTTACTGCGCATGCGCGAAATGTAGCGTAAATTTTCTTTCAAAACGTCAGAGCCAGACATATAGGGCAACTTACATACATATTCCAGTTCAATACCATTAGTATTCAGAAAGATATCGTCACTGCAACTTGGTGAATTTCGGTACACTCCAAGAGAGGCTTAATGATGAAGGTTTTTGCACAAACTGATATTTTTTAAGCTTGAATCTTCGAATATTGAATTTTATGAAAGTTGAATATCCTGAATAATCATGTATACTTATAAGTTAAATACATAATTTAAATTCGAAATAAATAAATAAATTCGACATAATAAACTATTCGAAGATTCAAGTTTAAAAAATATCAGTTTGTGCAAGAACCCTCATCATTTAGCTTCTCTTACAGTGTAACGAAATTCACCAAATTGCAATGCCGATATCTTTCTGAATACTAATGAATCTGGTTCTGAAGATGTGAAAGAAAATTTACGCTACATTTCACGCATGCGCAGTAAAAAATTATTTACTACAAATGCTCATATTTCCCGTAATATTCAAATTTTTAATTCGCTTTAATACAAAGCTTCTTTTACATATTGTCAAGTATTCTGTAAATTTCGTACAATTTAATGGAAAACTCTGCATGTTATAAGCAAAACACTTGAGGAAAAATTTGGGATTTTGTAAGAAAACCTTTATATCGTCCTGAGTATTTATTCAAAATTTACGAAAATGTATGTAAAATATTATGCACATCAAATATAACCATTATCAGCTTTCTGTGAAGCGGGGTGGGCCAAAATAATTTTTGTCTTCATCAATTTGTAGACGGTTCCCTAAATGCTTTCGTGACTGAATCTTCACTGTAAAATGTGATTTCAAGCCTAATATTTACATGTTAGAAATTTTAAGAAATTCCATGCACATTTTCTGGAGATATTTGAAAAAATATGAAAAATTTAAAGTGTCTACATTAAATTGGCAGCCCACTCTACTTTTTTGAGTTCCTAGAATTAATACAAATAGAACGGTATTAGAAAATTCTATGTCATAATAATAATTCTTATTTATTTTTTTAATATGAATCAAATCCTTTGATATTCCCCCTCTTTTTTAAAAACAAAATATGTACCGAGTATTGCAACATGCTTTTAAATGTTTAAAAATACTGTTTTTGGAATGTTTTGTTTGAAACTTTCTTACCTTATTTTAATACTAAAAATAAATTGTGCATTTAACTATGTATGTCTGCTTCATTAAGTAGAAAACAGCATTAAAATTGTTTCCACTCTGAAATTATGAGAAAGTTATTGCATTTATGCGCAATGGAAACTGTTATATTAAACATCTTCAAAATTTAGTATTTTCTTCTGGCAATCGTATTTAATGGTTAATTAAAAATCATGTAGTTCTTGACTCTAACAATAGCATGATCACCAAGTCAAAAATTGCATTCAAAATAAGTTTGAAGTTTATCCACATTCTGAATTTGTGTTTTTGAGAAAAACCCATTACCGCAAGCAAATTAGTAAGGGTAATTATACTTCATTTAGAATTAACAACAATAAAAAACAGACATTTTTTATTACCATTTTTTTTTTTACATTAATGCATTCTTTGAAATTATCAACCAGTTTCTTTCCATTTTTTTAATAAATGTAGAGTAAGAGGAAGGAAATCTGACAACCGGTGTAACGTCCTTCATTATAAGCTGTTCTGCTACTCGATTAACATTCGAAATTTGTTTTTCTAGCGTTGCAAATGAAGGATTTTAGCGTTCGCTAACCTCTTTCGAAAATTCTCTCAAAATGGCAATTCCTTGTTCTCTTTTTGAAGGTCAAAATATTTAGGCCATTTCGACTTCTCGATTTTGCGATTTTATCCTGCTATGGCAACAGATATAAATATTGCAGTTTCATCGATATCTTAAACTCTTGTGTGATCGGTGTTCTCATATATACTTTAATTCTATTTTAATCATTTTGTATTTTTTTCTTGTTAAAAATATAAATTAATGAGACATATGTCTGTTTAATTAAATGAAATAAATTTTTAACATGGACTTATTTTTTTGAAGTAATGAATTCACATATATATATTGTTCTAAATTTTTTGTGAAGTTTGGTTTTTATATAAGCGATGTTTGTGTTTGAATAAAATGACCAAAAAATGACGTAATGTATATTAAGAAAGAAATCGAACATAAATCATTTATAGTATTTCTTCAAATTAAAACAAAAACACCAGATTATGAGTTCTCACAAATTTGTGATTTTTTTAAATCTGTTAATTGCGTTGAACCAAAAATCGTCTGTCTTAGAATTTCGGCAATTTCGGATAGTTTCAGATAGGCATAAGAAATCAAAGTGTTCATGGCCGATATTAAATTCGATTTTCCAAATTTTTCGTTCTTCTGTTGCTGAAATATGAATTTAGACTTTCCAGATTATTTACCATTTTTTACATTTTCACATCATTCATAGGAATATATAGTAAAAGTTCAGAAAAAGTGCTCTGAAATTTAGAAAAAGTATCTATATCACTGTGATATTTGACTTAGACGAACCTGTATATGTTTTATTCAGAAAATAAGAATCTAGAATTGCCTTCAAACGGATAGCCAGGCATTTTCTGTTTTAACATTATTTTATCGAACATACATCAAATAAATAAATGTGTCCATATTTTGGCTTTGCGACAGTACAATAGTAAAATCTCATAAATTATACAAGCTTCTGCCTTTCTATTTGACCTTTTTATATGTAAAATGGGAGGAAAAGCAGCCGATCAAAAAATGAGTAGTGAGATTTTTCTTTTTTTAATGCATAATCTAATCTATAACTGGAATACTTCCGCTACATAAATTCCGAGGCAAAGCATTGTTATACTCTGATAGCGGAAGGGTACGAGGCAGCAACGTTGTATAATATTTCAATAAATTAATATATAGAAATCGTTTTGTATTATATTTGTGCCGAATCAGTGGCATACTATGAGGATAATAAATTTGGAATTTCCTATTCTTTTTTATTGAATTTCGCTTTATTCTTTTGGTAAAGAGTGGGCGAATCGTTATAAATAAATATAGGACCAACTCTTTCATATATTTTGCTTTAATATATTTGACCAGTGTGTATCGTTCTCTTCTTTATTAAATTTATCCTTCCTTTAAATTTTCTGTTCAGTTAGCAGTAGCTCTCTCAAACATGTGGCAAACAGTAATCTGCAATGAAAGTAATTTATTCAGCACGAATTATCAATTATATTGTAAAATGAAACTGTATTTATTAATCTTAGAAGTATTATTTACTTGAAACTTCAAGGGAATTGTGGGAAATTGTTTTAAGTTATCCGTGCACCAATCAGTCTTACTGCAGTTTCATTCAGTTTAAGAAGAAAGGGTGTTAGTATTGTCTTGGTACAATATATTTATGCTGGATAAACTGCAGCGAAATATCAAAGGTTTTTAAAACGGTTTTCATTTGATTTATTTCTTAAAATTCGAATATCCAAACAACATGAAAGTACGTGAAAGTAATGAGACACAGTATAATAATTTAGGGCCAAAATTAATCTCTACAATCAAATGTCATTCAACATTCCAGCACCTTTCAAACGTGCAGAAATTTGAGTCTTATTGTTTTTAAGCGCATGATACTTTCATTCATCCGTTTCTTAAAAAAAAACATCATAATTGTTGAAAAAGAATTTGAAGTGGTTACTTTTCAGAGATTCGTCGTTTGATGAAATGTTTTTCTGAAGCTGTAATAATGTCGTATAACTATCTCTATCCACTTTTTATTGTTTGCTATTAATATGTAACAGATATAAAATTGAATATATGATTCAAATTTATCTAACTGTTGTAAAGTATTGCAATTTCATTGCAATGTTTTGTGATTTTCTTTCCAGCTGCCATTACACCATTCTGAATTTTCCATGCAAGGCCTATATCAATGATGGCCGTACGACGATTCTTAGCATTTAAATAATCGCGTTATGCTATATGAGATCGTAAAAATGACCAGAAATTGTTTTATTCTCCCAACTTTTCCATAAGTTGTCACTGGAACGAAGAAATTCAAGTCTGGTTTAATGAGCTGTCCATAATCTGAATTTCAAATCGTGTCATTACAATTTAATACTTTCATTTGTATTATAAATTACATCATTGGATTCTTGTTCTGTACATTAATAACATCCATTTGTATGCAATCCAGGAAGCGATGCTGTATACGCCTGTAATGTTAATAGCATCCTTCATAACCACCGAACCATGACGACTTACTTTTAGAATGAGAACTAAAATGAAACTTTTGGAGAAATGTTACGTTCGATTTCCGTAGCAGCTTGCTTGCTGCTCCAATATTTCAACTAACAAGTTTTACAGAATTGTTTCTTTATTGTTTGTTTTTTAAAAATTCCACTACTTGTGTACCTGACATGCTTATGCCGCCCTATTATTCTTCCAATTTTTATTCATTCATTTATTTATTTATCGCTAGCTAGTTGCATACTTTGATTGGCAGATAATATCAAATAGCGAATCAAATTGTTCTTATTCTTTTCTTTGTTCGTGCACGAACAACACAAAGGCGAAACAAAATGGCTGTTTTCCTATTACGAGATCTTTTGTACTGGGTAGTGTTCCAGTCTTTTGTGGCTTGCAACTTTGCAATAGGTATAAATGTCTCTTCCTTCTACCTCACTTGCTGTTCATTATGCGCCTAATGATACTTTGTTGACCATTTTCAGTGTTTTTAATGAGTTTTCACCTGCGCTGTGCTCATAAATTGGTTACTAAACGATCGAACAGCGATAGTCCTTGAGAACTGAAAATTATACAACCACAGTCGTTGTGATCAGCGCTGATAAATGAAACTTGTATTATCTGTTTCCGCGTGTGCTTTATAGTTAAGAGAAAGTTCAAACATTTGTTGACAATATAGTGTCTTTGAGAGTAAAATAGTTATTTAATCTATCATTCTTGTATTATGGTCTTAATGCCTGCCATTTTTGTTCTGAATGGTTTTATTAATTTCAAAATAAATGCAGCTGAAGGGAAATTTTTGAATTAATATTTTTAGATGTGAAACTGGATTTTTTAAAGCAAATAATAAAATTCGAATTAGCGAGCATCTATTTAAAAAAAAACTGATTACATCGATCTCATGAGGGATTATCTTCTTAAGTGCTCTTTATTCGAGTACTTATTGTTGCCAAAATGTAAGATTTTTAGATTATGATAATCAAATAAATGTAGCGTGGAAACGTATATTTTTTGTGACAATCGGTAATGATACCATTATCAGTGGTTCTGTCATAAGAATGAATTATTATGAGCAGGATTTTTTTTCTTTTTTTGAGGAGGGAAGATTGCTATAATAATAATAATAATAAAATCTTATCTGATCTTAGTCTTAGTATTAAGTCTTCTTAAAAGAAATTTCTTTTAAATGTCTGATACCTACAGATAGGTATTTTTCATGGAATGCTCTATGAACAAACGAGAAATGAATCTGTATATTTTTCGAGAAAAATCGATTTAAGTTCGAATTATTGTCAAGTATAAGAATTGCAGTTATTTCTATCAGTAGTGATCAAAACTGAAGAAATAATTTAGGAATAATAAAGCAAAATAGTTTATTTTTTTCATATTTTGAATTCCTTTCCTTTATTCAACAAATAACATTACATTCTCATTAGCACATAGATATTGTACAATATTGTATGATATTTTACAATTTCTGAAAATAACATTGTAGGATATTGATTATATCTTGTAATGTGCAGTATTATACCGTGTCTATGGTTTGATGCTTAGAAAACGACTGTTTGATTGTTTCTGATTAACGATATTTAATGCTTCAAAAATTATTATTCGAAAATAATAATATTTACGTTTAAAATATAAACAGACCAAAGATCTAATACATTAAAAATAAGACATACATTAGTTGTTTTAACTGCAAACTTCCACAAAATTTACCTACTTGTTTCTATCGATATTTGAATTTCTGAAACTGAACTTTTTCGAAACATACTTGAATCTTGGAAAATTTCTTCTTTCGGAAACTGACATTTCTAAGAATTATGAACGCGTTGCTTAAGAAAACAGCCGAATCCAACAGAGCAATAAATGTTTCGAGTCAGTTATTGATGGTTTTGTGAGTTATTGGATTTAAACGCACCATTTATCATGGCTTATGAAATATTTGATGTCATTTTCTTAGAGAAAAGGTATCAAACTGCGAGTTGGATCACAATACATGGCCTGTGTTTTTTCCCGTCTTAAACTGTTCAGGCATAGACGAAGTCGGGAAAAGATCACACGAGTATTTTCGTGCAAATGGATATTTAATAACATTATTTAATTTAGTAACATTGCGACTTAGCTCTGCTGCATGTGATATATGGTTTGGAGAACATTAATTCAAGATGATTCGCTAAGTTTTTTTCCAAAGGATTATTTAATGGTATAGTTGGAATTACTTCCTATTTATTTGAACAGGGTTGTTGATATATTAGTCTATCATTCTTTCTCTAAATGAAATTTTGAAATTGGGAAGTATGATTTCATTTCTTATTGTATGCCATAATTGTAGATTCTTCCATTACATTTATAGTAAATTTTTAAATTACTTGAATTAAATGATAAATTGGTTCTAATAGAAGAAGAATAATCTATTCTATATTAATAGAAGAATTTATAAAATTCGAATAATTTTCGGTTACTAAAAGAATCCAAGATTTATATAAAAATACTATGCATTTCATTTATTATAATATGCTATAATTGTAAATTTGTCCATTAATTTTATATTAAATTTTTAAATTGCTTGAATTTAAATGAATTTAAAAAACGCAAAGCTATTAGAATTTCATAGAATTCGAATAAATTCTTATCACTAGAAGCCAAAATTAATAAAAAAATACTATATGTAAAGGTAATTGAAATTGGTAGAATTCAGAAAGCACTCTGTATCGTTAAATAATCTTGAATATGATTAAAGAAAGTTAAAAATTAGTTGATATCTCGAAATAAAATTTCGTTTAAAACACTAATATTCGATATTCTATGTAATTAAACTTTTTTACCTATCTCTGGCTATCAGAACTGAATAGCGTAATTCTAAGACGCATTAAAACATGTGTTACACAATCCACCAGTGGGTGGTGAGGCCATTCATAGTTTTCTGTGTGGTATCAACTTGAGTTGTCTTTCATTATATATGGCTCCAGTCAAGTGAGATACTACGCATGAAGTTTAAAGTGATCAACCGTCCTTCTTTAGTAAGATCTTTCCTCCCTCGAAAAGTGTACAATAAATAATGTTACAAAAGTTTTTATTGTGCATTTATCATGTTATAGTGTATTATGTATTATTTTTTGCAATGCATAAATTGTTTCTTTTATTTACGATATTTTTTTATCTATTTCTTACCATTTCTATCTTTCATTCTTATTTAGTTGTGTTCTCCTCTTCATTGGAAAAAAAGTTGGTAACCTTAAATAAGTTAAAAACTATATCTGTTTTATTGTTTAAAGCGGTATCTAAGAAAATTGGTGCGTTTTCTGTATACCTTTCTATAGACATAAGATTTCTTGAGCCATCATCTTTTCAATAAGATTTCTTGAGACATCATCTTGTCAATACAGATATGTATTATATAGTATTTCGATCCGGATGAGGTCAAACTTTATTTGTCCAGATATTCAATTTTTTTTTTTGGATAATGTAGTAAAATCGACAAATAATGTCAAACTCCTATTAGTCCGAATTGAATGCCTCAATTGCCAAATTCATTAACTCCATGAAACGAAAAGTAGAGAAAAGTAATAAAATAGTATACATTGTTTTTAAAAATTCCTTTGAAATTATAAATTCAAATAAACGTCGTAGACTGTATCACTGCAGATGAATCTGTTATCTTACGACATATAAAAGTATAGAATATCCTTGGAGTAATCGTTATTATTACTACAATTTTTGCGTTATTAAGGGAGTTAATCAATTTGGCAAGTGAAAGTAAAAGTATTAAATCAAATTCAATCTTCAAATTATTTTTTTATTATAGAAAAACTTCATTATATACATTTTTTTTATTGAAGATTTTAGATTTCTAGAAGGTTCTGTTACTATTACAGTTATTATTATTACTTTGTTTAAATTGATTCATCAGCAATATAAATGATGTCTTCTTCGTCAGCTGTATTTGAGCTTCCGTCATGTCGATTTGTCCTCATTATAATAAACATGGGGAATGAATTTCAACAAGCCCATCATACCTTTCCTCTTTTCTCTTGTCACAGTTCTACCTGTTGGATACAATGAAGGCTGGTCTACATTTTCCAGACATAAGTGATCTACCTGCTACAGATTTTCTTATATTAATGACATTAAATTCTGAATCTTCGTTCAAGTCACACTTGAATCGTATGAGTTGGGGTTTCGACTTTTCGGTAAATCCGACATTAAAGCGAATAAAATTCACATACGTAGGGATCATTCTTAAGGAGGAGGTGTCGTGGTATAAATAACTTATAATTACTTAACCCCAAGAAGAGGAAGATAGATAAAACAACGAATGACAACAACAACAGAAAAAGCGGTACTATTTACGACAATATTGCATTAAAAAGTTTTTTAACTAAATTTTTATTGCGCAATAATGCAATTAGAAACGATTTACATAAGAGTATGGAGTTAATCAGATTGGCTTCTGAAAGAAATTATTTATTATTCACTGGCCAAAATAACTGTCATTTAGTGGTGTTAATCCTCATTATTAGAGAAGTTTGTTTTGATATAAACAGTTAGGAGTCTGTCAAGTGCTTTGACACTAAAATTTTTAAAAATTCAAAAAGTGGAGTTAACCGATTTGGCAAGTGAGGCACTCAGTTATCCGATGGAATTCTCATCAATATGAATTAAGTTGAAACATAACTAATCCGGATGATTGACGTTTTTTTTTTGCCGATGATGATTCTGCATAAATATCATGTTCGATACCTTAAATGCACACTGCAATTACTACGTATTTTTAAGGAATGTATTTTGGCTATTGTTTTAGAAATGTTCTTGCAAAATAAATAATGACTAATTCCTGTCAGTTGAAAATTGTGCCAACCGAAACTAAATTTTTACAGTTTTCAGGCATAATCGATCCTATTAAAATTCGAAGGTAAACAAACATATGTATCTATGTCCTTCTATATTCTCACGAACCACTGAATCCTGAAATTAGCCGTAAGTACGAAAAGATGGAAAATAATCCAAGGAATCCATTTCGACTATTTAAATCCCGAAATTGTAATTGGTTAATAAGATATTAATTAAAAACGTCAAAATGAATGAATTCACGTGCTGCCATCTACTGGCAGCATGGTGAATTCATTCACGGCGGATTCTTTTTTTCCCTATTATTAGTTTTCACATCCGGTGTTGCATTTTTTTATTTATTTAACGGAAGTTGGTATTTCGTTTTGAGCGAGCTTCTGTGTTTGGATTTATTAACAATGGAAAAAATCATTTTCATACTTTTTTTCTTTCTTTTTTTTGTATTAAAGTGTTTAACATCGTAACGTTTGTTAGGGAAAGTAAGTGAACGTTTGTTAGGGAAAGTAAGTGACAATATTTGTTGATTGTAGAGAAAAACAGAGGCGGGGCATATGAAAATATATGGATCCCAAGTTCTCACGTGACCTCACTTCTCTCCGCCCGGGAATATCCTATTATTCGTGATAGCCCCTGCATCGCCGGGCCACAGCTAGTATGTTATTAAAATTTGTCGCGTTATAATCATTTCATTCGATTGATGGTATAATTAGAATTGTGGGTTGGGATATGGTGGAAGAAATTTTCAAAACATTAATACTTATGTTTTTTTCTCTTTCCAGTCTGTTGACAACTTCGATCTAGCCATGGCCATGAACGGTAATGGGCAAGAAAATGGCGATGGATACATCGATCATGTAAGTTTCTTCTTGATTTTATTTATATGTAGTAGTTTTCATTATTAAAGATTGAACTTTTTCAAAAAAGATGAACGATGAATTTTCCATTGATGGGATTGGTTATTATTTTTGAAATATATACAGGAGGTGGATGCTATGAAGGTGCTATTACAGGAAAGCAAATAACTAAATATTTACATTTTATTCTGTTCTGCGTATTTCCATGAGTCTTAATTTAAAAATTTAAATTATCTGAGGTATCATAGCTTTGTTATTTTTGTCTTTAAAAATCATTTAACAGGGTGGTCTTAAATTATTGGACCCAATCGAAAATTAAATTTAAAAAAGCTAATAATGTGACAACTACGTTTTTTAATGAGAGCACATTTTTAAAAGTTTTTTTCTGATAAGTAACGCGCCATTACGGTGGTCGTAAATTATTGGACATCTCCCATTTTTTAGAGACATTATCTGCGAAACTATTAAAACTAGAAGAAAAATAAAAGCATGCATTTGTAGGGAATTTGACGCTCTTTAATGTGTTAAATCAATTGTAATTCGAAAACTGAATATTTTTCGAGAGATTCGAGAAAAACTAAAAACGGAAACCAGAAAACGCGCATCAGCTTCTGCTGATCGGTAGCCATTTGGTATGGAAATCTCTCGCTGTAGCCAATTCAGAACGCCGCAATGGTACGCCACCTATCTGAAAAAAACCTTTCTTATTTACTCTCTTATGTAAAAGGACAAAAACGCAGTTATAAAATTATTAGTTTTTTAATAATTTTTGAAATGGGTCGAATAATTTATGACCACCCTGTATAATGAAGTACTGACCATAGCCAGCAGGATTGTCCTTTCCTAGGCTTCCTCGTATACTTACTTACACAGCATGGTCAATTTCATATGTATCTTTGTTGTATAGTTATGAGAATAGACATTTTTTTTCTACTCCTTCTCTTTGACCAATTGAGTCGAACAATTTCATACAGATCTATAGATTTGGTGCCAAGACCAAATACTAGATTTCATTTAGCTTGCTTGCTACATTTTAGTTTTGGCTTTTACATGTGCACGAATAGACAAACTGACAAACATTCAACACACTGGCAGATTTGGTCCAAAATTTGATAAAGAGCTACAGTTCTGGTGATATGCCAGATTTAATCTATCTAGTTCGTTTTTCAGTTCGCATGCACACGGACAGACTACCCATTGACTTATTTCGTCTAAAATTTTATTGAAACTTACAATTTTGGTGTAAAGACCATATATCAAATTTCATACATCTATCTCGTTCCGTTCCTCACAGACAAACATATATATGTTGACATTACGTGAGGTGAAGTGTAGAATATATCCAAGGAAGATGCAGTCGTTGTAAAACGAAGAACAGTTTATTAGAATGTAGATATCATTAATTTTAATGCAGAGTACTCAATTGTAGATACGATTTAAGGAACATTGCTGAAGTGGAAGCCATGGCCAGGATTGAAGAGTTAACGCGCAAAAGCGGCGCGTCTTACTAGGTGAAACATATGGTTAAAAAGAGAACGTTACTACATCGCGGCGCGTTTAAATAGTTCCGAAACGGGGAAGTGCCGAATTTGAGGTGCGAATCTAAATTCAAGTAGAAGTACTAGATCATAGGCTTGAAGTAGAAATAAGGCGTATAAAATTAAAAATTAGGTGGCGTTAAAGAAAGATTTATTTTAAAGAAGATTAAAATTCCGAAATAATTACATATATATTTCCAAAAATTTGCTTTCCTGTCACAGGGAGGTCTTAAAATGTTGAGATTCGTGCAAATTTCGAATTAGAATTTTTTAATGGTTACATTACTTTCTGTAGTGTAATCGTGTCTGTTTATTTCTTATACAAGAAATTAAAAATAAAAAGGCTTTCGACTTTAATCTACTGCGTTAAATGAATAAAGCAATTATTGTCGAAAAACATTAACTGTAACCTATTTCTTCTCTGCTTTATCAGCTTTTGGAATTAGAAACACCCACCTTCTTGTTCAAAGGAATGCCGAGAATAAAAAAAAATCCGCTTTTCGTAAGCCTCAGGTATCATCCATAGTTCCTTGGTTTTCTGGGGATTATATGACTAACTCTCTCCACGTGCATCAATAAATTTGATTTCTTTTTTATACGGCTTTCTGGCCGTGATGAATGATATAAGTATGCACGATGTCATTGTCATTCATTGAAATGTTATTAGTCATTGAATCAAGTGTTATTTTCCCATGTAGAACAACACTCGAAGTCTGAGGAATCCGTTTCTTATTCCAGTCCAGTGCTTTGATTTTCAATACACATGAAGTTCAGATATATTTTCATACATTTACAGAGAAGAAAGAAAAAGTAAACAAATAACGTATACTTCAGCTATACTCTTCCGTGTAGGAATAGAAGGAACTGACCTACCGGAACGCCATTACTTCGCTTGTTTTTAACGACGCCAAAAAACCGCACTGGATCGTTTACTTTTCATTGGTCACACACCGTTTCTAACAGTGTGAAACAACAAGGGAGTGGAATGTCATAGATATCCATCAATCCACAGGTGTGAAAGCTACCCCGCTAACAAAAGATTTGCTAAATACGAACTGCACTGTAAGCGGAACCTCATTGTATTCGAGCCTTGCTGATGAGATAACATTACGTTGAAGAATTTTTAGTTTTACTTCCCACATTTATATATTCTCGAATAC
>BGPR01001173.1:104091-118986 GCA_013235015.1 Araneus ventricosus | reverse complement strand
GATTCGTTCCAAGTGGCCAGTAATTGCGTCCTCTCGATTTCGATGCCTCGTGTTATTAATCTAAACATTTATAATTTCGGATGATGGAATTAATCGATGTCTTTCCGACCTGTCGAGCCTCGCCGAGTGATCGATACAATTCACTTCCCGAGCGATGTGGAATTGCAGAGAGCGGGGTGGATCGTAATGTAGGTTCGGTTGCTTTGTATTTTGCTATTGGCTTATGTTGCTGAATATATGTTTTCTTTTAGAAAGTAGGCCTAGTTCGAAATTTGGGATAAAGAATTTATTTAAAAAAAATTATGGTCTTCGATTTAATTCATAAATTATGCAGATCGGGTCTCGTTTTGGACGGCTGTTTTTGACCACTAACAAAATTACGGAGGTTTTCAGGTACAAAATTCAGCTTAAAATCTATTAAAAGATATTTAAAACTTTTAGCTTGAAATAATTACTTTCAACTCGTCTGTAATACGGTTAATTAGTATCGTTTTGTATTCAAACTGTGATGCAAGAAGGATAACGGAATGCTTGTTGTAGAAGGATAATCATTATATATGCACCGTGTTATAACACGATGCAAATAGCAATTTCATATATAAAAGGCGCTGTTTTTGCACCGTGTTATTGAAACAAGTGTATTGTAAGAGAATCGTCTTTTATATTGTTAACTTCTTAAATTAAAGACCTTTCTAGTTTTAATGCTAGTTGATATATGGGAAGAATATTAATGGTTATAAAATAGGATCAGATCAAATTGTATTTAACGATCATTATTCTTCACATTCATCAAGCTAAGGCTCACTTGTTCATTTCCCTATGCGTTAAAGATGTTTAAATTTATTATGTCTAAAAGACAAGACGGTTCATCTTTGACTTTTGGGGAATTTTCCTCGCAGACGAGATATGTATCGATGAGCTGGTTAGAGTTTTTGCCATATTTCTTTAAGAAACGCTTTCTTTCTTATTTTTTCCTTTCTATATTTAGTTTATTATTACTTGGGAACGTTTTTATGAGAAAAATACGCTTGTTATCTTTATTATATTTATTAATTGTTAAAAATTATTAATTGAAAAAAATTATTGAAGTGACAAATGTTATACTTACTTACCTCTTGTTTTAAAAATTTTACTGTTAAAGGGTTCCAATTTATTTTCAGTGGAAGAGATAGCGTCTTTTAATATCAGCATGAAAAAATATAACTTATTTTCTTAAATTAACTTCAGATTTTGTTCTGGAAAAAAAAATATTCTAATGAAAGAAAAGTATAAGCTTCGGGTAATATTCAAGTTAAATGGAAATCGAAAATATCATAAAAGTGTATTTTATTCTGATATTTTTCCTATAAAAGATTATGATCCATAAAACTCTAGTCTTCAGTTTCGAGAGCAAATATAAGGCCGAATCTGTCCTATTATTATGAAAGCACAGAAATTCCATGTGTAAATGTTCCTTACGATGAGTGCAAAACATCCCCAATGTCTCCCTAAATTCTTCGTTGAACAAAAGAAAATCAAACCTTTGCAGTTATCTTGATTCAGTCTCCCAAAAAATAATCGGAACACATGACATCAAAAACCAGAAACGGCCCCCTAGTACATCTGTATTCGATTCATGTTTCTCTGCAATCGTGACAACCCCTATTTTTAATTTTAAATGCAATATTAGTGAATGGCATCCAAAAAAGACGAAACGAAATCACAGAAAGAACAGGTTTACGCCGATTATTAGTCTCTTTTTATGAAAATGAAGGAGTCGTTTAGGATTCAAATTGGAGCCAGCCTATCCCTGCATGGGGCACTTTGAAAGGAACCACAAACGGTTTCGCATTCGAAATATAATCTTAAGGATATAATAACAGAACTCGGGCGAAGTGGAATCCTGTTCGTTTGATTAATACACCTGCCGCAAGAGAACTGTAATTCGTGTAAGCCCACATTACAGCGAGCTTCAATTGTATAATTACAGCAGGGTTTACCACAAGTACGGATGCATCTGCGATTTGGCGACTCTGTAAATGCGGACAAAGGATTTTGAATCGTTGATTCCTTGCCCAAATTAGGCTAGTGAGGATTTACAGACTTCTTATGGCGCAGTCATCATTGATTGGATTAAATGAAATTTCAGTTACTGTCTGTTTTAATAAAGTAACTAGATTTTCTGAACTTCAAACCGAGGCTGTCCCGTGTAATCCAGGATATCCATTCCTACATTGGTAATAATGATAGTACAATTATCCACTTAACGGAAATTAGTAATAGTCAAAAGAATATGATATTTAACTGCCATTGTACAAGATAATGAGGTGATCAAATTGTGTGTATAGTAACAGTTGGGAAGGCGATCGGCTTTTATCTTTAAGGGGTTTAATTTAGCATCGAACTTCTTAACAGAGCTCAGTTCGTGCATCCAATAATGGCATTTTTACTTTTATAATCTGAAATTAAGTCATTCGTAGATGTTATCATTCGATACAAAAATGACCAATAGTCTATTAACATCCAACCAACTGTTCTACGGGCTCTTAGTTGAATCAAAACGACAACACATTCAACAGAGGGGTCATTTTAGACGATACGTAAAACTACGTTGTTAAGGGGTTAAAAGCAAAGCTAATTTTTTAAAAAATGACGAGAGTCTGTCTTTTCAAACTTCCGCAGATGCTAAAAGCGTAGGACTACTTTACTCGCGTGACTCTTGTTTCTCGAAGTTTCTCGTAAGTTTTTAAGTTTAAGTAAGTTTTTTTGTAACTTCTGTTGTTACCCTTTATTTTTAAAATAAGTCATTAGTTATGTTTTTAACATATGTAGTTACCGAGATATAGAGGATCGCGTCACCAATGCATGCGTATTTTTTCCCAACTTTGCGACTCGGTAGTCGCTGAACTACAATTCCGATTTTCAATTTTTTTTCTGCAACTTCTGCTGTTACCCTTTATCTCTAAAATAAGACATTAGCTACGTTTTTAACATATGTAGTCACCGCGATATAGAGGATCTCCCATACCAAGTTTTGTGGCGTTTTGGAGTGTGAATCAATTACCTTCCTGAGACCCAAATGGGAAGAACGTAATCCTACGTTACAAGTTGTCGTAAGAGTAGTAAAGTTAATAGAAAACAGTACATGTGGAAAAAATCTAGAATGCTTTCCCGCTCAACATTCTTGTGTACTTAAACAATATGACACGTTTTGTGTTTAATTTCGTAGTACAGTAAAGAGAATCGAGTATGGATTTTAAAACTCCCTCCCTTGGACCGATTTACCCAAAATGTGATACTTACTTACAATTTTGGCGTGAAAGCCACATACCAAATTTATCTAGCTCGTTAGCTTTTAGAGTTCACATACAGACGTATATTCAGATTTATAGGCAGTCAACCCATTAACGGATTTAGCCCAAAATTTGATACAGATCTGTAGTTTTGTTATAACGATTGCATATGAAATTCCATTCGTCTAACTTATTCCGTCTCTGCGTTATTACGTTTACAGAGAGCCAAGCAGACGTGATTCCAAAAATGTGCTCATCGGAATCGGGGGGAGTTCCAAAACTTGGAGATTTCTAAAAATTTCCAGGTCGATTTTTTCGGTGATTACAATCCTTTCTCATAATAAACTTCGTATGTTAGAAAGTAAAAGGCCAACATGAAAGTTGTTGCATTTGGAAGTCCCCCTTGACCAAATATGTTCAATTATATACAGATACTATCAATACGCGCATGGCGTTGCCCGTGGAATCAGGACTTCAACAAAATGGGGGAAAACACCCACAATGACACTAAAAAGTTTTGAAAACAAAATAAAAAAAAAGATACACATTATTGATTTTTAGGAAAACAGTACCGAGTACTTTAATCCAAAACAGTAAAAAATTGCGACGTGAAAATTATTATTAGACAGCAAGCGAAACATGCGAGACAAAGAAACATGTTAAGACACTGCCGAAAATAATTATTGAGTTATTCAGTTAAAGGTTATGACGTCCCCTGCGTTCTTCGCCGCCAGTCATTGAAATTGCAGCAGTGCATTCTGGGAACGGAGAATGTCGCTCTGATGAATGTCTCGCTGAGAAGATAGCTAGCAAAAAAACTGTTTGATCTGATCAGGGAAAAATTAATTTAAACAAAAACGGAAAAAGGTATTTTAACGGTTCTTGTTTTAAATCCGACAGAAACGTTCCAGTTATAAGCTGAAAAAAATTTGAGATTAATACCTTTATTAGAACGTCGGATGCAAGAATTTTAAGATATCCAAATGAAAAATTAACATAAAATTGACTATTTTTCAAAAATTTCACAAAATTGAGTAAATTACGTTAGATATTCAAAAACAAATTCATTAGAAAGAAAATTGTTTGTTCTTTCCGATGCTGTATCTATTTTTCTTCTTACGATTAACAAAACCGATTTTAGTGAGAAATAAGCGCAAAAAACTACCCAAAACAACATAAAATACGTATTAAATAAAAAAATTTCTAGATTAAATTTTAAAATTCCGGCTTCGAGGTGCATTTCAAGCCTGTAAGTGCGATAGATTCGTCTGGACATCGCACACACGTACACAAACATTGCCTTTTATAAGTATAGATAGTACTTTAATAGGAAATACCGAATTGGGGAAAAGGATTATCTTTCAAATTGGTTTATTGATGATAACTTGCAGAGGCAAATATCAATTCGATAGCGACCGCTCACTCCAGGCTGTTGAATTTTTAATATTATCAGATGCGTATGTACAACACGATGATCAGTTTCATGTCCAAATTAAGTGCCGACCAAAATGCACGTTAATGATTACCTGGAATTTGGAACTGGTTTTAGGATAGTTATATTAACGTCCCGTTTCGAGGCAATACAATGGCTATTTTGGGACGGACCTCGTAGTTTTGAACTGCTGTCAGATGACGAGGACGACACCTGAGCTGGCAACTTAACGTTCAACATGCCGACCTAAACGGCGGATCTTCAGTGGAATCGGATTTCGAACCTTGAACCGTCCGGCCCGGAAGCCGAGACCTTACCACTGTGCCACCGCTGTCCCGAATTTGGTTCTGGAATTTGCATCAAATTTTGTTTTCTTACATAACGTCATATTGGTTGAATAGTAAATATAATTATCTAAGTATAGCAACCCATAGCATCTCGCTGAATTATGTTGATCTGCTCATTGAGCTTCGAGTTTAATATCAATAGCTTTTTCCACCTGTATCAGATTATTGCGTCAGAAACCATTCCATTAACGATCATAATTCCTCTTGCTGCGTCTTAAAAGGTGACTACGGACTCAGGCTAATGCGAATTCTTGTCCGTTCTTTAGCCATAAAAATGCAATGAGGGGGGACCCTCTCTCTTTAAATGTGAGTTGGGGTGATAAGACTATTGAAATCGTCACGTTTTCCGTATTATGCAGGTCACGATTCTTTCGCTCAACAAATTGTCGGGACAGAGCGCTTATCATTTGTATCGACATTTGGGGAATTTAAATCACTGTAATATTTTAAAAACCATTAGCATGGGGAGAGAGCGTGCCGTGTTTCGCCTTCCCCCGTTATTTGGAAAACAATCGCACTGAAAAACCGGTAGTTAATTATGTTGGCAATCGATAGTATGTATCAAATGACTGCTCGGCCGGTTCGGTGGGTTTTTGTTTCGTAGCTTGTGAAACACGAGACTTTTGACGGAAATAGAGATTAACGCACGAGGTGATTTTCAGTTTTAATTCTTCGATTAATATTTGAGAAATGGATTGTTAAAGAGTTTTTTTTTTAAATAGTTACACTGGAGTTAGTTTATGATCAGTATCAAGTGTTGTTGATAATGCGAGAAAAACTACTTCATATATCATTATACCTAGTTAAATAGTGCCTAATATGTGAAAAGTGACCATTTATTTCCCCCCCCCCTCAAAACGGGACAAATACTAATTTTTAGGGAAAAGTTATCGTGGCCATTTATTTTTTCTCCTAGAAATGGGACATATATATGAAATGATTCCGTTTTGGCAGTCGTTAAATAACGAAAACAGACCGAGTTATATTCTAATTTTCATTTCATTATGGGAGAGTGACGGAATGTACGTACATCTTGGTTCAAGTTTTCATGCCAAAAGAGAACAGGAAATCCCTGCTTTTTCTCAGGTAGGGATTTAACAGATAGACACGTGATCAAAGTGAAGGGAATAATAGCTATTTTTAGTAAATTGCGTAAGTGTTTTAGGGAAAATGTATGGCGTCAAGGAGTCGCTGATTTCGCGATTTGTGTGCTCGTGGAAACGATTAAAATATTCTTTTAGTAATAAATATGCCATAACGTGAGATTTAATATACCTCCAGAGCGGGAAATAAAACGAAACTGGAGTTTAAGAAAAGTTATTTTGGAATACATATTAAGACTTTAAAATATACAATATTAGAATGTGAAATAAAATTAAGTGAGATTATTACATATATATATATATATATATATATATATATATATCAAAACAAACTTAGAAACATATTATATGTATATGTAATAATTGGATTGCTCTGTAGTGAGGGTAACTAGCGCTGTTGATTGACACACGGTTGGTGATTATAAAGAAGTTTAAATTAGTGATGTATGTAATACGCAAGTCTATAAAGTCACCAAAGTCCTCATGAAAGTTCCTGTTAAAAAGTTGCTATTAAAAGTTGTTTCATTTTTAATATATATCGGTACATACAAAATTTTTGGAGCAAAGAACAGTTAGTATTTAATATTCAGCTCATCCAATGGAATCATTAAGTTAATAGGTTTACTTTTAAAATAAATTAAATAATAAGATTGTCCAGTCCATCGAAACATATTAATAAAACTTACTGATTAATTGTGCACCAGATAATAACAAGTTGAATTTTTTACCCTTTTCAATAGTTTGAATTACAAAACTCCAGTAACATTTCAAATCTTATGTAAAGAACCTAGTTAAGATTTAAAAATTTCCCTCTATAATTCCAAGCAAGTGATTTGAATATCCTAATGACAATCGCGAAACTATTATTATAATTTCTTCATGCTAAATTTTAACCATTTCAATGCACATTTTTTTAGCATCCATCCAACCTTCTAAATTCCATCTATCCGAGAATCTATTCTAAATTGCAAAATTTCTCCTATTAAAATCCGTCGCATCAATCTGCATAATAAAGAGGATAAAACTATTTCCAAATAATTCTAATCTTGCTGCGGTGGCGGAGAAATAAAATTTGCCTTAGATAATGTTCTTGGAGGATGCTTTAGCTAAATAAGCTTTTCTCCCCAAGAAAGAGTTATTTTATGAATTAATAATTACGAAACGCTGGCTCTTCTGTATGGTAATTACGGAGAGGTTCCTATAAACATTCAGTCGACTCTGCCAAATGTTATTTTAAAGTATTATTGATCATGGCTTGCTTCTGTTGGTATAAAGAGATTAGATTCTCAGCTGCTTAATCCGAAACTGGTTTATTTACTTAATTAGAGCTCCTTCCTCCTCTAAAAGTTACACATTTCAGAAATTTGGAATAATACCCCGAGTTTTATAATTTGTAATTGCTTTAGCTCTCGTACTGGAACGCAGCAATTCGGAATTCACGCCACTCTTGAATAATTTACATTGTTTTGGTGTGTATGAAATTGGCATTGGTGTTCTGATGAGCCATGTTCTATATCAAGCAAATAAAAGGTTATTGGATTGAATCGTAGTCTAATGATTGCTTCATTATTCTCCCACTCCCTTTTTGGCGTCTAAATTCTGTACAAAAATCAGCGAGTTTTACCGCCAAATAATTATCAATACTTTCAGAACCAGTAATCCGTTAAGTTATGTTCTATATCAAGCAAATAAAAGGTTATTGGATTGAATCGTAGTATAATGATTGCTTCATTATTCCCCCACTCCCTTTTTGGCGTGTAAATTCTGTACAAAAATCAGCCAGTTTTACCTCCAAATAATTATCAATACTTTCAGAACTAGTAATCCGTTAGGTTATGTTCTATATCAAGCTAATTAAAAGAAGTAGGATATGAAACTCAATACAATGATTGGCATGTAAAATCTGTGCCAAAATCCGCCAACTCTGCTGCTAAAATGATAAAGACCATTTTACCGTTACAGTAAAACTGGTGTTCTTATAAGTTATGTTTTATATCGAGCTAATAAAAGGTTGTTCGATTGAATATCAGTACAATTACTGCTTCATTATCCCACTCTTTTTAGTTGTAAAATTTGTATGAAAATCAAATTTTACCGTCAAGTACTTATCACTACCATTAGAACTAGCAAAATAAGATTGATATTCTTTTAAGATATATTTTTATATTACACTAAGTAAAAGCATTAAGATTTGAACCCTCAACACGATGATCGATGAATAAAATGTATTCAAAATCCAATAATTTTACCACCAAAACGACAGATACTTATTTTTCTCATTAGAACTAACAAAGTACAAATCAGGTGCTCAGATAACTCATGCTTTATATCAAGATAATATGAAGTTTGTTCAATTGAATTCCGTCATAGTGATTGCTTCATCGTTCCATTGTCGAGTAAAATGTGTACAAAAATCATCCAAGTTTAGCGCCAAACTAGCAAATACTTATTATCTCCCCTAAATAAAGTGGCAAAGTAAAACTGTTATTCTGATAAATCACGTTTTATAACAAGCTAGTAAAAGATTGTTGGCTTGAATTTCAATATAATGATTGTTTCATCGTCCCATTCCTTGGATGTAAAATTTGCACAAAAGCTAGTCAATTTTATGCCCTTTCAGAAACAATAATTATTATCTATTACCACACTACCCGTGGAGTAAAGTCGAATCGATATATTTGAATTATCATTTTTTTCGTTAACCATTATTAACTCAGTGCCGCACAAGTGATTCAATATTCAAGTTTTCATGAACTTATGCGAATTAGCATGCAAGTAGTGCAGATGCAAATCTTACACATTCCAAAGCACATTCCCTGCGTTATAATGACTTTAGATACCTGCCTGAAAAGAAATATATATATATATATATATATGTGATATTTTAATTTTTTAACTTTCCTAAATAATCTTAACGATACCTCATTTTAAATATTTCTACTTTCAACATAATTAACGCACTACAACTTTCTTTTCAAATCACGAGTTTCAAGGGGAATTCCCTATTCTGGGTACTTAAGCGTTCTGCGCATTCATTTCTGCCCTTATTCACGCTGGCATGTAAGCTTTCAACAACAACGCGCCGCTCGGGCGTAAATTTCTGAATTCTGGTCATGGAGCTGCAAACAAATTAAATGTTTTAATTATAAAGAAATAATTCCTGATGCCTAAATAAAAGAAGATTTGGACAAATGTCGTCTCTTCCCTGATGAAAGTGGACTGTCTTTCACTTTTTTAAAGCCAGATGTTTCATATATATATATATATATAAGATAAGGCTTTAAAAAGATGACATGCAGTCCATTTTGATCATGGAAGAGACAATATTTGCTTAAATCTTCTTTTATTCAGGCATTACGTTATTTCTTCATAGATAAAGTACTTAATTTGTATACAGCTCCATGACCAGTATTCAGAAGTTTACGCCCGAGCGGCGCGTTGTTGTTGAAAGCTTACATGCTGGCGTGAAAAAAAAGCAGAAAAGAATGCGCAGAACGCTTAAGTACCCAGAAGAGGGAATTTCCCCTTTAGAACTCGTGACTTGAAAAGAAAGTTGTAGTGCGTTTATTATGATGAAAGTAGAGGTATTTAAAACGAGGTGTCGTTAAGATTATTTAGGAAAGTTAAAAAATTAAAATATCACATATATATAACTGATTTGACAGTTTTAGATTTACCAAAATTTGCTCATTATTGTATTTTATTCTTTCTGATCATTTCATGAATTTTAGAAAAATTATTCTATATCGGGGTTTCCAACCTTTATTGCATACCCTTTGAGTAGTCTTTATTTTCGCATACTCCCTACTGTGATATCCCCCATAAATGCAAAGAAGCTTTTATCAATAATGTTAAGGGCTTAGATCAGCTTATGAATCAAATGACTCGAATTGATAACATTTGCTGGACTTGTTTTTTTTAATTTGTATTTTATTGCATTTTTACAATGAGATAAGTTCAACGCCAAAACAAATGAACTCAGTATTGTAATAATTTCGCATTAACTTATAAAGAGGGCTAAAAATTACATTGTAAAAATCAACTTTTCAAGTATTCTAAGTTGACTTGGGGAGACAAAATTCTGTAAATTTTTAAATTCCTTATATTTTCTCTTGCTTCCGTCTTGACCAACTTTGATTTCGTGTACCCCCAACTGGTCCTTCGTATACCCCCAGGGGTACGCTTACCTCAAGTTGGAAACCTGTGGTCTATACTTTTAGTTTCAATAAATTCTTCAGACACATAAACGGATACACTGATTATATATATATATATATAATCAGTAATTTTTTAAATTCTGGATCATAGATATTAAGTATGAATTTATCTTTTTGTGAAATAAACTACGAAATGAACATCAGCTAAGAAATATGCTCCAAGATTTGAAACATTCATTTATTTCTTCACTTTTACTTTTAAAAATGATAGTTATTTTTTAAAAATCACATTAGCTCTTGTATAATTCAGTGTTATCACATTTTCACTTAGCAGTTTTTCTGAGTTCAACCAAACAGAAAAAAAGAGAAGATTAATTATCTAATTAATTTTCTTACGTAAGATATTGCCGAAATCTAAGCGGAAAAAAAAACCTACCTCTAGGTGTAAACGGTTTCCTTAAAACCTACTTTCTTTTGGATCATCAATTCTTTTGTTGCTTCCTCAAATCATTACTGACCTAGAAAACCATTCATTTCTTGGAAATTCTTAGAAAAAAATGTCCTAGGGCTACTGTGTATCGCTTAGAGTACGATGTTACAATTCTCTCAGATGGATTTAAGTGCGAAACTTTGCTCAATACATGGTCTCCTGGACTTACGACCGAGTTCTGATTCGATTGACATGTCGTAACTCGGATTTATGTTTTTCGACACTATTTTCATTCAAACGGATTATAAAAATTGTACGTAAAACACAAAAATTCAACCTATGTACGGAGTAGTGATTAAATCTGAAATGCAAGTTAAGTATTAAATATTGAAGGTGTGATAATTGCTAGCATAAATATAAAATTTGAATGACTTTTCTAGAAATGCACATATGCCATAAATCATGCCGTAAATAATTATAAAGGAGTATAATTACATTTCTTTCAGTTTTGATATCTACGACTCGTAGATATCAAAATTGATCCAAAAGAAACCGACTCATTTAAAAAGAAATCTGTTTTTATTTTCCCAGTCACTTTGCTTTATTTAAATAATTTGCTAATCTGTTTTAAAATTATCTAATATTAGTGTTTATATAATTAAATAAAAATATATTTTCTGACTGGGAGGTTTTTATCATTATACATAATCTCATGATATGATTAATACATTATATTAATGTAGAAGAATAATTATATTAAAATTATTTCGTTCAATGAATAGTTTAATTCAGAGAAAGTCATTTTTCTAATCTTTATTGTATTTCAAATGAAATTTCTCCAGCTAAGTTTAATTAATAAAATTAATTTATTTATATTGCCTTTGTTATAAAAGATGGCTAACATCTTCAGCTTAAAAGCATATACGTGCGGGGGGGGGGGGGGGGTCAAGATAGACACACACATATTCTACAGCGGTGTTAAATCGATTTATCACTAAATCGCGATGTTAGACTGATGATAAATCGATTTAAGAAATCTCTAAATCGCCCGGCCCTATCTACGAACGCCTTTAACCCTCTACAGCAGTGGTTTCCAACCTTTCTTCCCTGTCGTACCCCCTGATTAGTCTTTTTGTTTTCACGTACCCCCTATTGTCATATCCCTCCTCCAATCATCCGTCCATACAAAGAAGTTTTTATCAATAATGTTAAGGGTCTAGGTAAGCTTAAGAGTCAAATGACTGGAATTGATGACATTTTCAGGACTTAATTTTGATTTTACGTTTTATTCCATTTTTACAATAGTACAGTGGTACCTCCGAAAAGCGGACAGCCACGGGACCAAAAGTTTTGTCCGTTTTTAAGAGATGTCCGCTATTGGGGAGGACAAACTTTTTATAAACAAATTTTTTTCACTTCTGTTTGATTTATGAAACATATATTTTTATCTTGCTTGTTAGAATAATTTTGAAATGTTTGCCAAAATAATTGAAAGTTTCTCAAAAATACCTGTCCGCTATCCAGAGGGAACAACATGGATTGTCCTATATAGAAGGACTGGGACTCGTAAAAATGTCCGTTAATTAGAGGTGTCCGCTATTCGGGAGTGTCCGTTAAGGGAGGTACCACTGTATTAGTTCAACGTCAAAACAGATGAAATCAATATTGTAACAATTTCGCATTAACTTATAAAGATAGCTAAAAATTACACTTCCTTTTGTTTTCTTTGTTACTTATTTTGAGGGTAGGTTTAGGACTTGCACAACTTTGACTTTTTACGCGAACTTGGGGAAATAAAATTCTGTAATATTTTTTAATCCCTTATGTTTTCTTGTGTCTGTCATTACCGACTTAACCTCGCGTACCGCCAACTGGTCCTTCGCGTACTACAGGTTGGGAACCTCTGCTCTATAGCATCATGTGACAGTTCTATTACAAACCAATTCACTGTTCATAAAATCCAAAACATACAGCAAAGTCTGTTTTAATTCAGTGTTACAGCGCAAGTACACATCGACCGTATTTAGTACATTTCCTCCATAACAGATGGCGATGGCTACTTTTAAGTTGATATGAAGTTCACTCGCCGTGAAACTGGTGAGGACGCGAGTGTGCACACATTGCGAAAATCGAAAAAAATATTTCTAGAAGCTATTCAGTACATTTTTTTGTGTGTAAACCAGTAAGTTCAGTGTTTTGAACAAAATATTCTTAGTTACGCAAAACATTTAGTTGTTTTGGCAAAGGAATTAAAGTATTGTTTGTTTCATTATTCTTCATTTTAAGAAATACGTGTTTTTTTATTTGCGGAAAGCTATCGAAGTGGTACCACTTAAGAAGTTTAGTGGTACAGGGTTAAAAGTACTTGAATCGCACGACTCTTTACTTCACTTTTCCGCAAAAAAATGCTAAAATTTATTTAGAAAACTCGCTTTAAATTTTCATATGGGCGCAATTTCGTTTTTATTCTTTTTCCCCAATGTATCTTTCAGTTTTCTTCCATATGGGCAATTTACGCAACTCAAAATGAGAAATCGATTTTTCGTAGGGTAGTCCGGCCTTTGGTATGCATGAAGTGTTTCTTATCCTGCCTTATAAACCGCGGAGTGAATTTTAAGCGATCGGCCGGCTTCTGAACCCAGGCAACCTGTTTGACGAAGACTCATAAATTTATGTTAGATGATACCTATCGCAAGTCAAGGGCATCTTTTCAGTAACAATTTTTAAGTTATTTCCTTCCATAAATAAGTGGTAGGTTGGCTCATTAAAATCATTGGAATATTTTAAATGGTGATGGATTATATTTGAAATCACTTACTTCACCTACGCGATATTTCAAATTCCTGTGGTCAGAAAGTAGCTGTGTGTTGCTAATTTTTACCGTCTCGTATATGCAGCATACAAAAAGAGGGTACTGTAATCGTCAAAAAATTCGAACTCGAGATTTTGACGAATCTCCACGTTTTAGACCTCCCCGAGTACAAAAAACACAACTTTGGAATTACAGTAAAACCTGTTTAAAACGGACACTGTATGAAACGGAATCCTGTCTAAAACGGAACATTTTTCTAGTCCCTTTAGATTCCGTTTAGTGCAGGTTTTACTGTATGTCTGTCTGTCTGTCTGTGTACACGATAACTTGAAAACTATTAGAGCCAGAAGGATGACATTTGGCATGTGATCTTTACACATAATTTGTAAGTTTGTATCGAATTTTGGACAAAATCCGTCTTCTGGGAATCTGTCTGACCGTCTGTCCGCGTCCATATGAAACGATAACTCAAAAATTTAAATAGCTAGATGGATAAAATTTGGTACACAGTTTTATCATCAGGAATGTTGGTCCGTATCAAATTTTGGACTAAATCCGGCAAAGGGTTGACTGTCTGTCGGTCTGTGTGTCATCTTTATACCAAAATTGAAGATTTCTATAAAATTTTGTATGAAATCCGCCTATTTAAAGTCTATCTGTCCGTGGTCATGCGAACACGTTAATTCAAAAATCTAGAAGAATGAAATTTGTCACATGGCGTCATCGTCAGAATTGTAGATCTGTTACGAATTTTGGACCAAATCCATGTACGGGGTGACCGTCTGTCGCAGTGGCGTAGCGACCAGAGGGTAAGGGGGGGGCCTATTTGCAACTGGCGACATGGAGTCAAAACATTACTGTATTTATGTCTCTTTTTAAAGCAAAAGGATGAGGGTGTGTGAGAGTAATAATATTATCCTCGCACTATTTACGCTTGCTAAGCCGTTGATGAGTCCGGGGTAACCATAAACAAATGAATTATTACCGGCCAGCCTAGACATGCGGAACCTGAATGACCCGGCCGCCGCGACAATTAATCGGGCATTGTGGCCCTCTCATAATAGCCCTACTATGAGCGGCTCATGCAACGACCCCTCAGACAGAGGTACGACCCGTCATCGGCTGGGGATAATTCAATCCCCCACCATTACTGTATCCCACCGGGAAGCGAGACTCTGCTTAGCAGCATCTCATACGGCAGGTTCTCATCCCCATTGCCCCCTTAAGTGGGAAATGAGACTGGGGTAAAAAGTAATGTTTTTGATTTTTTTTTTTTTTCAAAAATGATGTTTTTTGGGTAAAGAATAATGTTTTTCTACCCCATGGAGACTGGGGTAAAAAG
>BGPR01001173.1:78326-104081 GCA_013235015.1 Araneus ventricosus | reverse complement strand
ATGTTTTTCTACCCCATGGAGACTGGGGTAAAAAGTAATGTTTTTGATTTTTTTTTTTTCCAAAAATGATGTTTTTTGGGTAAAGAATAATGTTTTTCTACCCCATGGAGACTGGGGTAAAAAGTAATGTTTTTGAATTTATTTTTTTTGAAAAATAATGTTTTTGGGGTAAAGAATAGTGTTTTTCTGCCCCATGGAGACTGGGGTAAAAAAAAACCATTATTCTCCTGCCACGCCGCTGGTGACAATACATTAGTGGGTTTATGTCACTTTTTAAAACCACATACGATCAGGGGGCGAAAAAATGCCATGCCCCGGGAGCCGTTCACACAAGCTAAACCTCTAATGATGAATGGGGGGAGGGGCAAATCATATTATGACCCTCGCTACGCCTGTGGTCTGTCGATGCGTATATTCGCGTCTGTATGAACGCAACAACTCAAAAATGCAATGACTTAGATGAATAAAATTTGATATGGAGTTTTCGCATCGTGATTGTATATCTGTGTCAAGTTTTGGATACAACCGCGGCAGAAATTAGGTGTAGTGGAGCCGGTACGTACCGGAAAGCCGTTTCGGCACTGCTTTCCTTTTACGAGAAATAAATAACTCAAAATTGTGAAAACGTCCTTAAAATAGGGCGATTTTTGTCACCCAGGTTAGAGCGTTCCGGCACTGTTTATTTGACGACTACACCACTGAACAGGGTTCGTACTCCTCCTAAAATTCCTGAAAAAATCCTGAATTTTGCTATTTTTTTCTAAGGGCCCTGAAAACTCCTGAAAATTGTGTTTTTTATCCTGATATTTCTTTTTGTCTCCTGAAAAATTACAATCGAAGAGCAGAAGATAAAATTATGATAAAACATAAAAATATGACGTTTCCATTTTTCCTTATTGATAGAAAGTCGCTGGAATCCGGAATTCTTACTTCTGGCCTTACTAAGCGCCGAAAGAGTCTACCGCGCATGTTCCGAATCACCGCAAAAGGGAAAGATGGGAGAATTGATATTTAGTGTACTTTTTTGCCAATTTTATAAAAATTGTCCACACTACCCTCTTCTCCCCTACAATTGTTTTTTTTTTCATGTCATCTCCTGAATTTTCTGTACTGTACTCCTGAAAAAATCCTTAGAAACTCCTGAATTTTACTATCATATATACAGTATGAACTCTGACTGAATCGGTCTGAAGGAAGACGTGAAAACTGCGTACTCTGTTCTCTTCATTATACTACGAAGCGCAAAACGTTCCATATTGTTTTAGAATGCTAGAAAATCTAGTAAAGAACACTCACGCTACTTTATGATGTATTGTGTAGCTGATATAAAAATGTCAGATCTTGTGACGGCCCCCCCCCCCTTCCCGCTTTTACTGCCTTCACCTGTATAATCTATTGGGTATTCTAATCATCCTGTGGATAGTTTTACTGGCCTGCCTTATTGTATCATCACCTGTTCGATGGCTAGATTGAGGCAAGAAAACAATTGTAACTCCACAAGCTCTCGAAAGTGATGACGGCTCTTTTCTTCCAGTTAAAAACACTTTCCTGTTCTTTGCCCAAATCACTGTTTTAAATGGATATTTCGAGATCTTATACTGCCGTGATAAAAAATAAGTCATTTTCTGTGAAATGCTAAGTATTTTTCTCTGATATAGAGGATCACATGCACTGCCCAGAAACGAGTACAGTACGTGTTGATATATAAAGAAATATATATGAAACAATTGGTGTCTCTGACAAAGAATGAGAAGGAAAAAGAAACAAAAAATGTGCAACTAATAAACACTGTGCAGTTATCAGTGTTTATTAGTTGAACACTTTAACTTACACTGCACAGTTGTGCAGTTATCAGTATTTTTAGTTGTTCGGGAGCATCGCAGAAATATCCGATTTCGCTGATTGCTATCGAAATCCCCACTCCTATTGATTTTTATAGTTCTCTTCTATATAAGTTTTCATTCAAGTGCAAAGAGCGCGTCTAGGAAACATATTGCCCTGCCAGTAGAAGTTGTCTAAAACTTTAAGTTATCTGGCAAAAAAAGCATAAAAAATGAACTCTGTGAGTGCAAATTTAAAAGTGCAAATTTAAATTTATGGCGTATAAATGTTCAAGCACCGTCAACCTCGTTGAAATCATTTTTAGACACCAGGATGGTATGTTTTTATATCCACATAAATGTAAAAAGATATTTATAACACCATGACTATTACTTTGTTTCAGTTAATTGATAATCCCAAAAGATAAATAATGCAAGGATTAACCAAGGATAGTCGAGTTACGCAGGAAAAAATCGTTTTTACGGGTAGATTCTTAATAGACGGACTTGTTTATCGTTTGTAAAATAATGTAAAGGTTTATTTCTAAATCTTTAATATTATTTGTGTTGACATAGATTTACGTCTCTCCATAGTAGTTTAATGGTGTGTCGGGAAAGGAAAAAAGTATGACGCTTTTCGTGTTAAAGTTAAACGCTTATAGCTTCGCAACCAAATAACAGAGAGAATTGGTTTTAGTTTCATTTATAAGAGAAAGGTGGACACTGAAGGTTGCAAAAAGAATTTTAGAATTTGGAATTACGCTTTAGTCACAGTCGAGTTGCAAAGTTGGTGAAAATGACGAAGAATTTTACATAGATAGAGTCACATAGTCACACTAGACTAATAGTCACTATAGACTACAGAGTTAATAGTCACATAGAGCTACTATAGTCTCAGAAAGTCACAGTTGAGTAAGGTAAGTAAGTCTGAGCCCCTCAATCCCAGCGGCCGTTTCACAGAGACAGGCCTCCCGTGGATTTTTTAAAAAGTCGCTTCGCACCGTTCTATTTTCCCGTTGAAATTTTAACTAAAGCAACTTCAAATGCTGCATTTTAAAAGCTGGATTCTGAAATACAGAAGAATGTTTCCAAAGTGTGTTCGAGAGTCCTAAAATAATTTTTAAGGAAAAAGTGTAACGCATAAATTTATTTACGAAAGACATGTCATTTAGTAATCTTTTATATTAACATTCGCTCAAAAAGAGTTTGTTGTCACTTTCATTCTACATCCGGGAAAGTACAGAGTTCTTTTTTGGAACGAAACACGTGTTTGCTATTTTTTGTAAAATCAAAGAACCCTCTGAAACCTCAGATTTTCTGTCGTACAAGCGCTTTGTTTGGAAATCCCTAAAATAGTCTCGTTTGCTATTTGTTAAGTAGAAAAGACACTACTTGTTATATTCGTTTTAAGGAAAGTGGTCTCTCTTCGAAGTCGATAGGTGGCGTTGTCGGAAGTGGGCAGTTGAAAAATTAATTGTCTGTGACCTTCTGTTGACCTCGGATTATGAAAAGAGCCTTCAAAAGTGGTTTCACGATCTACACAAGGCCGATTCATTGTTTTATGTTTTTCCTAGATTTGTCAGTTTGGTTATTATTATTTTTTATGCTTATCTTTGTATTATTTTTTCATTTGACGAATAGTTTTCACCGCAGGGAGCTTGTTTTCTTCTTCCGACAATGAATGAATTGTGTAGTTTAAACAAAAGCAACGTTTAACTGACCATTTCAGTTGATTAAATAATGTTTGTTATTTCTCAGCATGCTGAGGACCATACATTCTTTAACGAATTGGAAGCATTTTTCACTCAGTTGTGCAATATTTTCTAAATTCATATTTCTACTACGCATTCGGCTTTCATTATTATCGTATCTTTACGTCGCAACTACTTGACAGTCATAGATCTATTCAATTAGAAGAGGATATTTGCTTCTTAATGAAACACAAATGTTATTTTCAAAACGCTTAGTGGATTATTATAGTTGTTTCTTCAACCACTTGTATTTATAAACCATATTCTTACACTGTATCGTTTCAAACTAATGTCCATTATCTTATTCCCTGGGGTGAGAATATATTGAAATCTAGAAATAAGAAGAAAAAAAAACTCTTAACTTTTAAAAACTCAGAAAATCTATAATTAAGCGGATGCAAGGATAAATTCTCGTTTGAAATTTCATCTAAGGACTTCTGAAATTTACATTTAAATGTTGGATTTTCGATTCAAAATAGTCATTTTATTATCCCAGTAAGGGGGGGAAATAAGCCAATTTCAAAAACTCGTACGTAACAACCGGAAAAAAATGACAGTTTATACTTTTAAACAAAGACTCTCTTTGTGGTAATCAAACATTTAAACAGAATGTTAAATTTTAATGCAATACTTTCATCATTGTTGATTTCTAAATTTAAATGAATAAACATCAGAAAATAAAATACTGGAGGTCAGATGTAAAAAAAGACTTACCCATTACTAATATAATAGCCCAGATCTGTCTCTCGGTAACGCTCTGTCACCAACAATAAAATTCCCGCCATAGCACCGCAAGACGTTAAACAGCTTTATTTCATTGTTCGAGAACCTACATTTCAGTAATTTTAAATTTAAAAGAATAATTCTCGTTCTAATTTCAAACTTAATAGCTCTAAAATAGTGAAATAAAATTTTCTATCGATTGATAAAAAATTTATCTCGCTATGATCAATAGTTCTCGAGAAATTTTAATTTATATTAATCATATATTTCAAATTAATTTCCGTTTTTTAAAGCAGTAAATTATCTCAGTGGTTTATCATGCGCGTGGTATAGTTTGGACGCCACGAAACATCTGATTATTTAGTGCAGTCATGATGATATAATTTGATAATATTTTTTGGCAACATTTGACAAGCAGAGATGTTCTTTGTTCTGATTAGAATTTCGAAAAAGAATTCCTTTGAAATTTTAACTTTTGACTTACGTTTGACAAGCTGAGAATTTCATGATTATTGAATTATAATAAAATTGTTAAACAACGAAAAATACTTCACACGGAATGTTGTTTACCAAGAGGTTTTTGAATAAAGAAATATGTAAATAAAAAAGATATTTCCTTCATAAAACATGTTTATTTTATTTCTTTCAATGTGAAACATTTCTCTCGCATATATCTCTATTTAAAAACGTCAAATTTGACGGGGAAATCTCTCGAATGAAGAGACAATTTGCACCCGTCATACCATGGGGTGATTTTCTAGTATGTAAATAATATGTAAATAAAAAAATATTTCCTGTCATAAAACATGTTTATTTTATTTGTTTTCAATCCATGTTAAACATTTCTCTCATCTATTTAAACACGTCAAATTTGACGGGAAATCTCTCGAATGAAGAGGCAGTTTGCACCCGTCATACCATGACGGGTGATTTTCAAATTTTAGAAATAGAAACGCAACAGTCATTCTTCACACACGCAATTATTTCCACTCAAATTGTTGATTTCTATCAAATTTTGGACAAACTCCGTCTGCGGGAATTCTTCTTGCCCGCCTCTTTACATGTGAACAATAACTCAAAAACGCATTTAGCTAGATGGATTAGATTTTGTATGTGGACTTGACTCCAAAATTCTAGATCTCTGTCAAATTTTGGATCCAATCGGAAAGAGATCCAACATGCATACTGTTATCCTCACATTAAAATGCTTTCTATTTTTTAAAAACTTCTTTCATATTTGGAGAGAAATCACGTCCGATACTCATTATATAATATACCTGCTATTTCAGTGCACTCTTCAGAAGTCTGCCGTAAAATACTAATAAACTCTAATCAGATCTCGAGTTTTTAGTACTCCAACATAATAGTAATGTGCATCGTTTTCTTTCAGACGTTTCACACTCCCAGCTTTGGAGACGAGGAATTCGACATTCCACCCATCAATTTACCTCCTACTACACCGGGTAGCGATACTAATTCCAGTGATGTCTACGGTTCCACGCAGGTATCTTCACCTCGTTTACACTTTTCAACAAAGAGATATATCTACTTATTTATTTCAACACTTTCAATTTTATATGATATGAGAGGAAATGTTGAATTAGTGTTAATGATCATACCTTAGTCGGACCTCTATTTAACGAAGTCGCTAAATCCCGGAAAAAAAGTTCGTTATATGGAAAATTCGTTAAATAGAATTCACATTTTAAAATACTTTAAACTACACAAAACAGATTTTAAATTCATAAACACTAAATATTATTAAAAAAGTAATTAATCACATCTATATTTTGTAAATTAATATCTATTTGCTTTATATATTTTACCCATCAAAAAGAAATCTGCGAGGAAAACAAGAATAAAACAAAACGTCCGGGAATACACTGTATTTTAAATTTTAAAAAATAATTTTATATTAAAATTAATGAATTTTAGCATTTCATCATGTACGAAGGTTTGTTGATTTCTGCATCATGATCATTTCCATCTTCATCATCTTCGTCTTCATCGCAATTCATTGCTGTATTGTTTATATTTTTCTCACTGTCCACTTCAAAACTGCCTCATCCACATTTTCTTAGCATTCTTTTAAACGTTTTGAACACGAATTCGATGGATCATAATTTTGTATGTTTATTTTTTTATTATGGTTGATAAGCTGTTTGGGGGAATACCAAATTTTACACTTTCGCTTTGACATTTTTCAGCTTCAAGGTCATTGATCACCATAAAATGTGTTAAAAGAAAGAATAAGTTTGAAATGTTTAGGAATATTTTGAGAAATAGGGAGAAAAAAATATTGGATCACAAGAAAAAGTTCGTTAAACAGAGAATGCACTTCGATATTTGGAGGTTATTTTACGAAGAAATTCGCAAAATGTTCTTGGTTCCAAGAAAAAGTTCGCAAAATAGAGGTTCGTTAAATAGAGGTCCGACTTGTTAATTCCTTTTATCTTATTTCTTTTAACATTGGAAACTTTACGGTCGTCATCAGCGCTGAAAAACAAATTGAGATTCATAACAGACGTATCTTTGAGCATAATTTGTTATTTACTTGCGCTGATTTCGAATCGATTGTATGAATACAAATTATCTTGCAAGAATTTTGCACTCGGAATGTCAGTTTGATGTAGTAATCTTGTATAAGAAATAGTCTAAAACAGAAGGGATTTCTTCCTCTGAAATTTTTGAATAACATATATTAAGTTATTTACTGAGCTGCAGAATTGGCCATCTTTTCCATTGTGAACTCTATGTAAGAGAGATACAGAATCTCTCGCATGGTGCTTTCTTAATTCGGGATATAATTTGTAAAATTAAGATGATCGAAATATTTAAAAGGACTAAATGATTCAATGGTTTCACTAATAAAGCTTACTCAAGACTTCTATTATTTTATTCGGATTTATTTAATAATGTTGACACATCTTGGTCCGCTAAATAGCATTCGTGTGTTTTATTACTTGGATCCTATTTTCACACATTCTTGATTTTCACAGCCACTGAGCCATCAAGAACAACCCACACAACAACAGCAACAGCAATCCGCGAATAACAACCAACAGCATCTAATGTCACCACCACCCCAAATGTCCCCCAGTCCCTGTAGCCAGACATCGTCCATGGAGAGGATAGGACCTGTCATGACGGCCATTACCACGACGCCTTCACCTCCGACAATGATGACATCGTTCTCCGGATCACCCCAGCATCATCATCAGCAGCAACATCATCAGGCTTCCCATGTCCAGCAACAACAGCAGCAACTTTCCCAGCACCAGCAGCATCAGTATGGCAACCACCATCCGAATGACATGTATGCTGCAGATAGCTCCGGGAAGTATGATGCCGCCACAGTCAGTGCAGTTTCAGTGAGTACATGTCACTAGTTTTAATTTTAGAATCGCACCTATTGATCTGTATTTATGGATTTTTGAAGAATGTGCTTGTCACAACACATGCACGATGCCAGTAGTGGTCACACATCCAAAGGCAAATCTACACCCCCCATCGTTATGCCACTGTTATTCTAGTGGTGTGGCAAAGGAGAGAAAACGGGTAATTGATGGCCCTGCCCCTACGCTTAAGAGGGAGCACCACGTAGACCTTTATTTAAGGCCTTTATTTCACTTTTTAGAGACTAATATAACGAAGAAGAGATGGAAAATAATTCAGACGTGATTTGCCTTCCTACACCACTGTGTTATTTGTTCAATATTTCATCCATTCTTAAAAAAAATACAGCATACTGCATAAAAGTAAAATAAAGTGCGATATGATTACAATTTCTTAAGGTTATTTTCTAGAAATATTAGAAAGTACAGATGAGAAAGAACATGAATTTTTGAAATACTTGTTAAATAGTTCACAATGTTGATGTATCTTATCCTATCGTTTAGATATTCGTTTCAGCTGTATGTTCTCTTGTTGTTGAACTCATCATAGATTCGTGCTGAATGTCGTTCATCATTCATCTGCTTTGGTCACTAAAATAACATCTTAGATGATGACAACATTCAACACGAAGTCCTAGTGATGAGACAAGCAACCCAAAGAATTTTATACACTGGAATTGGGGCGCTGATAAAACGGATGGGAAAGTGCATCAACATTGGTGGAGTATTATGCTGAAAACTAAAATTGTTTCCAAGTATTCTCATGGTAAATTTTTTCTCATCTTTTGTGACTTACTTAATGACTTACCCTCGTACATACGTATGCTGATTATGTATTCAGCACTGCTCATCAGTGGTACAGTGAATTAAGGCATGGCTGAGGATCATGAATCAGCGGATGAAGATTATGGATTTTTTATGGTTTAGTTGTGCTTTTAACCAGAATTGATCTCATAAAATGTAGCCGATGTACTCTTTACCAAGGTAGGGTCAAAGCTTTTTATATTAAATTTTTGAATTTATTTCGATGAATCTTTGTCCACTCTTCGGTGCTTCGGTATAGCATGTAATTTTCTTTGAACATAATAAACCCACCTCCTCTGGGCTATGTAAAGCCTTAAGCCAATTTCGGCAGGCTGGTTCGGAGTAGGTAGTGAATGAATGAAAAGGTAGGGTCAGGGTGGCTGCAGGAGGTTTACCTCAAGAGAAATACAAATATGGACCAGTGTCCTTTGATAGTTATACAGGAAGGCAATCTACGGACATAAATTGGAGCCAAGTAAGACTTCTACTTCGGGTGGTTTCGAGTGTCTCCGGGTCCGCTTTGACCGCCAGAAAATGCCACAATTTCCCTTAATCCTGAGTCTGATTCATAGACCTAGCTATATGCCACTCCAAGTGGTGGGATTAGATCCAAAACGAACCTTAAAGTTAAAATTGTTCTTGCCTCTAAAATTAGAAATATTTTCATGTAAGGCAATATGAACTATCACTATTAACTAAGTAGATTATGCCTTAGATTGCAATTCTCTTGGCAGATTAATAATCTTCTAAATCCAAAAAGTAATAAAATCATTTTTAATGTAATAAAATAATTATCAGACTTTTAAATTTATAATTTTCCTTTACATAATATCCACTTTCTTGTTAAATTAAAATATGATCACAACTAATTTTTATTAAAGCAAAATCTTGTTTCGTGCAAATGTGCTGTTATTTTTCTCAATGTGACAAGCACTGAAAGCAAAAAGACTTTAGTTTTGGTGATTATGTCTAAAAAAATAGTGAAATCTCAATTTTAAGGAATCGTTTCATACGCCATACCTTTTCTCGTGTTATTTCCAGACAATAGTAATAAATCGATAATAATAAATCTATAGCTGTTGTGGGAAAAACACATTATCCGTCTAGAAATTATTTCGGTTGGAATTTTTTCTATTAAAAAACGAAAATATATTTTTCCCCACGTCATTTACCATGACCGTCCCAAAATAGCCTTCCTGAAGCTTCAAAACTCTAAATTATGTAGTGGCTTCAAGATAAACCTTTTTTTCTAAGAATCTTTTAAAGAAATTTTAGCATACGAAAGTGCGCATCACGTATGTAGCTGTCTAGTTTTGTAATGAAATCAATTATACCACTTTCTATCGTTGCTCTGTCAATTTTATTTGCCTTAATAAAATGTTAGAGAAATTTATATTCATTTCTCTGTTAAACAGGCGTGCAAATGTTATGTCTTTGTTACTTTTGGATCGTATCTGTTTATTCTGATTAGGAAAGTTTTGGAATCCTTGATATTGTCTTAAAGATAATTATGCTGATATTTTTGGAAGGATGTCGTTCTTGAATTGCCGTATACCTCTACACCTTCGATGTGATAAAAGCAATTTTTTGAAATTCTAGTCCCAAGAAAACGACACTGAAATCCATCAAAGCATTATGATTTCGAACTGAGTGGACAAAATGCAAAAAAAAATATGTGCTTGAAAAAATGTAAAAAAGAGCAATCACTCAATATTCTATACATGTAATGAGGTGACGGTCACTATCTAAAATGGAAGCACACTAGAAGGAATGGAAATAAAACTTTCTGTTTGGACAGTTTGTATTTGGATGTTTCTATGTGTTTTAGGACTATAGAAGAGTTCTGTAAAATTTAAACCACTTTCTGTTTAAACACTCATACTCAATGCAGACAGTTTTCATTACTCAAAATGCAGATTACTGGCGTTTCAAACATGATTATCTCTGTTCAAGTGTATCTATAATTTTACTTAGGATGGCGATTGCAGGTACGGCTGCTTAGGCTGATAATGCATCTCCTATTATGTTCAAAACTTGTGTTCCTACTTGACTATACAGTCTTAATGACTCAAGTTGGTAATTAGGTTAGCTTTCCAAATGATTCATCGGGTTTCAAAACATTGTGTATTGAGAGGTATACAACCTACAAAGACGGATGATGTATGACAAGATACATACATAACATACACTCCCCAAGTTTATGTACCCCCAATGCCAACAACACTGCAGGAACGCATCACTGTTGCTGTGATAGACATTGACGGAACTGGATTACCGTTGGGATGTGTGCCTGGTGACCAAGGGCGCACACATTGAACATTTGTAGTATGTACCAGAAACTCGGTGAGTGTATGTATCTTTTTATGCATCACCCGTCTTTTGTACGTCGTATAATTGTAAATAAACAGTCCTTTGAAACCCAATGACCCATTTAGGCTAACCCTGTATATTGAATCGCTTTCCACAGAGCGTTACTGTGCTCAGAAGATTTATATGAAGGCCCCCGTACGAAAAACCATAAAACTGAGATTTCCCTACCATGTTGTTTATTATTATTTGCATTAAACTGTGAAATGCCTCTTCTCCACAGTGTACAACAGTATGCGATTCCTACTAGCTACTCTAACGGTCCCATGCAGCAATCGCATCTGCACATGGCGCATGCTCAGCAGCAACAACAGCAGCAGCATCCGCAGGCCCACCACCATCCAGTTCCTCATCAACAACAGCAACAGCACCACATACACCCGCACCACCACCAGCTGCATCACCAGCAGCAGCTGCTACCACCTTCCCCTATGCTGGCCCTGCAGCTGGGTGCACCTAGGCATCAGAGGCCAGGATCTGTCGGCTCCTCACCGCCTGGATCCAATCACACGTCACCAGGACTAGAGACGAGTGAAGACAGCGATGACAGTGGTCATTTATCTCAGGTAGGTTGGATGAACACCTTCACGAAGTTCACTAATGCCTACTAATGAAAAATGTCTTCCTTTGATGAAATTGAAACACTTTTACCTATACGTTGAAGGTGGTACAAATGCTGTACTAGAGGACTATTTTGTTTTGTGCTTGGATTGGAAGTTTTCGAACCACGAAAGCGTTAGAGGTTCACTCCTCTGCCCTATGGGGTCAATTCGGGTGACGTCATAGTCGCATGTTAAGCGTCACCCACACATGCCATTTAACTACATGGTTCTTGCATTGCGCTGTAACATGACGTTCTAGTATAACAAAAAATGCTCTATAATAATGCTACGACATATCCACGATATTATACAGCATTCAGAATATCCAACAACGTCATAAACATATTGTACAATATATTTGTGCTAATAGGCGGTATTTTTAACTAATAGGGTCGCATCAGATTCCATAACTGTCGCGACGCGCTTTACGTGCACCATGCTACAGCAGGTATAAGTAATCAACTATTTGTAATGCATCATCTTTTTGTTTAGGGTCCTTTTCCTATTGATCCGTTGCCCTTCTGTACATGATATTGTACACTTCAACTTTTTTTTTATTACTTTTGGGGATATAACAGACTGATTTATAATATGTTCAAACAGTCATCTATAATAGACCCAAGTATTGCTTAAAATACAATCCTTGCAATGTATTTTAACATTAAACAAATTATTAACATTTAATAATATAATTTCTGATAATTATTATTTAAAAACATTACTCTTCTTTTTTTTTTTATTACAACTTTAATAGATTCTTCTTCAACTGGAGAATCCATGGATAGAAACTCCAATCAATTCATACCGATTGCGGGTTTATCTCAAGATCGTCCTCAAATTGTTTCCATACTCTTCGCGTGATCACCCTAAATCGGAACCCCACAACACGTGGTTGGCCGCCATTTTGAGTGCGAGGCTTAAGGGCGCGGGCTTCTACAAACAGCCTTAATCGATTCAAAATCGCTCTGTGTTCATATCATCGAGTTTAGAAATCGACTTTGGCAGCAGCTGCAAGCGGCCGTTTCGCGCACGTGATCGATACATTCAACAACCGCCGGATTCCGCAACTGATTTTGCTGTCACTGTAACTGTAATTGGGAAATCGCTTATTATTCATTTAGTTTTTGCATGCCAGCGAATGTTGCATTCTATTCCAACCAAGAGTTTAGAATGAAGCGCATCCCATATTTTCTTTCGCAAACAAAATTTTAATGTTCGTGATTTATAAAAATATTTATGGGTGCGGAGATATTTGTTTTGCCTGTATCTTTTAAGGCGCAGGTGTTGTTTGTTAGTGAAGCATGGAGAGATAGGGAGAATTTACGAAAATTATACTTTTTCCGATTTTTTAAACTAAAATATAAACGGTTTTCATATATAGTGTTTTGCAAAATATTATTATATATTTGTAAATCTTTTTTTTGGAATTTCGCGCTGTACCTCCCATTTTTTTCTGATTTATTTTGTCTACGAGAATCTTTTTGCTTGTTTGTTTCTTTATAGGATGCTTTCTTATTTCCCCGTATTCAAATTTTCTAGAAAATGTGAAAGTTTTCAGATTCGAAACTAAGATTTATTTACCGATATTCTAAACATAAAGTTTGTTTTTCAAATTTATGCATTGGATTTGGAATGTAAATAGTCCTTTGAACAACCAGAATTTGGAAATTCCTGTAAACATTATGGCTGGTTCAATATTTTTGATAGTCTAAAATTTCGGAGGTATTATAAACTATTAATACTTACTGTAAGTTTACCTTCAGCTGTATTTTATCCTGTGGATAAACAATAATATCTTACAAAGATATGTGGAAATTTCAAGAAATAGTTTTAAAATATAAATTACAAATTTTTTTGCATACTGTGAGCTTTCTTTCTTAAATTTTTATTAGAATTATTTTCTTCCAAACATTTTCTTTGACCTAATGGTTTAGATTTCAATAGATCAGAGGAATTTTGGTCGAGTTTTATTCCACATTTGACTATTAATGAAAGTTTGGTTGTTATAACAAATGGAAATGGAAAAAAAACACTATCAAACTTTTTATGGTACCTAATGTTAGCAAATATTGATAGAATTATAACAAATGGCTTTAAATGATTGCATTTTAAATTAATGAATCGGGTTTTCCGATTTTAGTAAAGTATTAAATAATCGAACTAATAAACGAAAACAGCCTCATTTGACAGTCGAAACGAATCTAATAAATACCTTGTGCTGCCATCTATTGGTAAATGTGTAAAGTAAAAGCTCTACTGTTGTTTCCTTTTTCCCTCTTTACAAAAAACGGTGCTAATTATTTTGATTATGTACCCTTTACCTCTTAACTCAAAAATTTATGAAAGCGTAGTGTATTTTTAAAAATTTAACATATATTATATAGCTCTATCCCCTGAAACTGTTACACAATGTTTACATCAAGCAAGCTCTGTTTGCCTGTATAATTAACGTAAATATCCATGGAATCTCAGTTAATTATGTATCAGCAAAATATTTCTTCACTTCTTTCATAAGTTTCAAAATTTTATTCAGTTCTGAAGACGTTCATTAACTTATAATCAATCATGTAGTATGTTTCCAAGACAACGAATTTGAAAATACAAATATATGTGGGAATTTCATACTTTATTTTACATAAAAAAAAAATCTAAGACGCATGTTACATTTTAAGGTTCTTTGAAATTTAACTTTTTAAAAACATGCATAATTTTAAGAAGAAACAGTTGTTTTTTCAGTTTCCTTTCGCGTAAATTGATGGCAAAAAAAAAAAAACGGCCTCGAACGCTTTCATAGTTAATTTAACCTTCCGCTACTCGCGATGATTTTCATCCATAAATGGTCGCAATCTACCTCATGGATACAAAATCTATTCCATGATATGTTCATCAGTTTTCGATAATTTTCCCTTTTATAACTATTACGATTACTCCATGTGTAGGCTGTTTGAAAAATTCAAATTACAATTCGGTAACAGTAGAATAAAACAAAGAAATCGATTAACTTAATCTTGCATGCGTATCTATCAGATATTGTGACTAATGGAGGGGTTGATAACAAACGTATATTTATGCATTTATTTAAAGAAAATGCACACTACAGATAAAACTCCAATTACAGAGTGCGTGACACGAAAAGAACACAAAGGACACAAAAACTAGCCCTACAAAACGTTTCAAATCTTATTAGAAAATTAGAAGTTGACTGTCAATAATTAAGACATGAAAAAAAACATATTAAAAGTAGAAACCTTAGCAACGTAAAGCAACCCCCCCCCCCAAAAAAAAATAATGTATACATAAATAATATATATTGTACTTGTAGGAACATGTACTTTATCATGACTATGGTCTATGTGAATTTGCTGAATGAATGATGTTAACCCAATTGTGCCATTAAAGTTCCTTTTACTATTTGCTTTTGGCATTGCAATTGTCTTTAACGTTTGTTCCTCCATGGTAAAAACATTTAAGGGGAGTTAGAACCCTAAGTCCGTTAACCCTACCCCTGTTACTTCAATGTACCTTTCCTCAAAATCTGTTATAGATACATGTTTGAAATTTTTTTAGAAGTAAAGTACACCTTTCTCATTGTGCTAAAATGAGCTTTTGTTTATTTTTTTATAAATTTACAAACTATTTAATTAGACAGTGAAATTTCACCCTCTTTTGACACAAACAAATTGTAAAAAATAAAGTTTTGAGTTTTAAAAAAAAGTCCATTTCAGTATAATGAGAAAGGTGTACTTTACCTGTATAAAAAGTTTCAAACATGTTATCTATAACAGATTTTGAGAAAAGGTACATCGAAGTGGCCAATTTAAAACTTTTTCTTTTGACACACAAAAAAAAATTGTAAAAAATAAGTCTTTGAATTTTTTTATAAATCATTTCAATATAATGAGAAGGATCTACTTTACTTATATAAAAAGTTTCAAACATGAATCTATAACAGATTTTTTGAGAAAATGGTACGTCGAAATAACAGGGTTAGGGTTAACGGACTTAGGGTTCGAACTCCCCTTAAAGAGATTACATAACCGGAATTTCTGAAAGTTGCTTTTTGTGTAACTTTTATCGACCAAGTTCGCTCGTTCTCCAAAGTCTGATTGCCCTCTTTTTCTGTTCGCAGCTGATCTGTGGTATGAAGCGCCCCTCCCCCGAGCCCGTGGAGAGGCCCCCGAGTGCCGGGAAGCCCATCAAGAAACCGAAGGTGCAGAAGAAGAAGAAGAAGAGGGATCCCAATGAACCGCAGAAGTGAGTAACGCCTCTTCTCCGTCAAAGAATGCGTCAGACGATTCGAATTAACTTATTAACATTTGTCGGGTTTATTTTGGATTTTACATTCTTTTCGATTTTTTTTTTTATTACAGTATTAGTTCCACAAATGAAAAGAGCATTGAAACAATATCGCGTTATGATGAAAGATAACAATCACTTATCGTGATAATCAACTATTCAAATGAAAGACAATTTCAATGGCTTGTTTCATGGCGATGAGTTTTGTAAAATTAGGTTCAAATGAAGACAGATATAATCTCGTGTCTAGAGCTGCTTCAAGCTTACCGATACTCACTGAAGATATTTGTTATAAATATACGTATAAAACAATAGTGCTGTTCCCACAAGTTCCGTGTTCGCGAAAGATATTAAATATTTTATTCCTTTGACATTGAGTTCTTGCTTTCTTTCACTGCTAACCAGAAAGCTTTTGGACTTGTCATAACTTTCAATTTTCACTCGAACTTGGGAAAACAAAATTATATAAATTTATGTAGATTCCTTATAGGAAGTCTACCTATTGCAATGGTTCTCATGACAGGACTTCCAGAAAATTTCTGCAGATCTTCACCGATCATGACCCCTAGAACACAAAACCACCCTTCGTTCAAAAGTTTATATATATGTATAACGCCTTTTCCCATGGTATCTTGTGAACACGATAATTGCAATAATTTTGACTTTGTTTCAACCAGTGTGGGTTATGTTGTAAGGATAGTAAAAGTATCGGCCGAGTTCGTAGATGAGCTATCCAGCTCAAAGGGAGTGGAAATGGTGGGGGTTGAAATTTTCATTTACCCATAATTCCTTTCCAATTGAAGTTAGAAAATTCAAATTAAGCGAATTATTATTGCATTATCATAGCGAACAATTTTTGTATTTAAAGTTTTTTGATAGCTGCGATTGCTTAGAAGTTATGAGCTGAAAAGTGGTTTTCTGCCTCCCTCTAAATTAAAATTGCCTTTTAACCTATGCATATTACTCTTTGTTTGAAAGCTCTCGTCATTTACAGTCTCTTCCACCCTCTTTCATACTTGTAACTCTAACATAATGAAAATAGAGGACGAAATGTTCTTTTCCTTATATCTCCGAACAAAAGGAATCTACTTTTGCCTTCCGGCTTGCCGATTGGGATTTTTTAATATTTTAATCTCTTTTGTTTTGAGTATTTCTCTATTAGCAATCTTACTTTCGTGTGCCCCTAACTGTTTCGTCGCGTACCCCTAGGGAAACGCGTACAACAGGTTGGGAACCCCTGCTCTAGACCATTGTTGAGCAAAGTATTTTTATTTCCGCCCCCCCCCCCCCCAACATTGTGTAAAATTTTTTCACCACGTTTTTTTGAAAAAAAAAAGCCTTATATTTTTTGTCAAATAAATTTTTTTGAATTTAGTTTTCCCAAACAATTTCTCGCTACCCACTGTTTGCGCACCACTACTCTAGACCATCCGCCAATTCAGGACTAAGCTACTTTCATGTAGGATATGCCGTCTTCAATTCATCAAATAGTTTTTCAAGCATTATGAGTCAAATTGGACCAAAGAATCCCGAAGATCTTGAGCTTTTTGTTAACAAATGGGTTGAAACGATAAAGAAATCAAACAGAAATATCAAGTTTGGCAATATTTTCACTGTTGCAGATTATAAATAATGGAGTATTTACTAATATAATTTTAAATAATCAAAAATATAGATAAAAATTTTATTTTAACAAATTACTATTGTTCTTGTTAAGTTACCGTGTTCATAATATACTTCGACCTCTTCAAAAGGGACTAGGTGCAGAAGCTAAATTGACTACATGTTTCCATTTCAGCGTTGAAAGTAACTTATATATTTGAAAGTAATTTAGTTTTAAATACATTTTTTCGACATTATGTGTTGTGAAAATCTATATTTTAAGCGAATTTAGAGAGCCTCTTTTTTGAGAGGAAAAGAGTTGAAAGTTGAATCCCAATTACAGTGCATTCTCTATTATCTGGCACTTCGTTAATCCGACCCATGTGGATGTCAGTGACTTTAGGGCGACGTAAACAATAGGCTGCTGTTCGGATTTTGTAATATTTATTACTAGCCGCTTTAGGCGACCAGCTTGATCGCAGGAAATAAAATTTCAACTGAATCTCTTGTGTATAATTTTATATTCATGGTTCCCTTAACAAAGTAGCTTTAAACTTCAAATTGCTATAGACATTTAATCCGCGTTCTTTTCGTCGCCCTGCACTTGTTCTGTTCATTGTCTACATTAACATAAAATACGCATTTGAATTGAATATTAAATCGGCGCGGCACATTTTACATCCTGCAGCATGCTATAATTGGCTTAAAACACGCTAATAACAATAATTACAACAGAGCAACGATATTTTTTCAGTTTATTGGATTATTTATCATATACTTGCTATCTTGAGGACTTCTTTTACAGATTTCACACAAAAATTGATCAAATAAAAGAAGAAAGTAAAATCCAGTAAGATATTTTCTTAGCTTTCAACAATGGAAGAGAAGCGCGCAATTAAATATTTGTTTAAACAGTGAAAACGGTTTGAAATGCTTTGCAACAATGAAAAGTATTGTTGTAAATTATTCCCAAAAATACTTTTTTTAATTTATTATAAGTAGAGAAAAACTCGTGCGGCAACTTAATTGATATCATTGAAAAGGCAATTTTTTGCACTTTCAGATGGTGTAAAAATGATTTTTGTGCTGTAATATTTTCAAAAGTTATTAAGGAAAAATGCACAAATTTCGCTTAATTTTTAATTAATTAAAATTTCAAAAAAGGGCTCCGAGGTGCAGATTCCCAGCCTCCGAAGTATATGTTTGTGCCAAATTTCGTAGCTCTAAATCCAGTGGCCTGCCCTGTTGATCACTGACACACACATTCTCCTTTATTATTAGCAGAGATGTATGTGGGTGACAGAGGAGAAATAACGGAGGAATTGAAATTTTAAAAAAACAGATTTAATTTTTAAAAGTAGAAGAAAAGGGGAGAAAAAAGTGAAACGGTTTACAATCAAAGATGCCTGCTCGCATCTGTTACGGCTCCTTCACTCGAGTGGAATGGTACATATGTAGATGAATTTACAGGAATATCGAAATTCATGAATTGAATGCAGCGCCTCCTGGCGGTGTGTGGGCGGAATCATATATAGATAGTACAGTAGAACGCCGGAAATCCGAACCCCCGTAATCCGAAATTCTGGATTCGAAAATCCGAACACTCTTTTAAAAATTTTCTGAAAACTTTTTTTCTGAAAAATGAAGGAAAAATAACAATTACGAGTCAGATACAAAGCTAATGTTTATTCCTTACTTAAAAGAAGTATTTGAAGTGGTTTTGAAGAACGAATACAGCACCTTAATGAGTAGAAACAAACTCATATCTTCTTTTTACCCTCAACTTGTTTGCCGCTGTATCGCGCGAATCGCCGCATGCTCTTTCCGTACGTCTTCACAGAGCACCCAGAGTCAATACTCTACTGCATTTAGTATATCAAGAGTATTAAACCGAATAATCCGAATTCCCCGGAATCCGAACAGAGGTCAGCCCCAATTAGTTCGGATTACCGGGGTTCTACCGTATTATTTTCTTTATAATTAGGCATATTTTGTGCAATAAATATAGGTCTCGCTATTAAAATGCTTTTTTTAAATGCACCTCCACTAATCTGGAAGTCCTCTGCTCCGATATCTGGCGGACTACCGAGAAAATACTGCACTAAAATCTTGAAAACGGTCGGATTATGGAATTATTTTTTGGATCATTCTTCAATGCGTTCTTCCTCTCATTCCCCTAATTATCCCCATTCTCGGAAGTTAAAATCCGCAGTCACCGTCCCGAGCCGCAATTGATCGAGATCTCATCGCATGCCCATTTGACGCCCGCATTCACGATGTTCAATGCAGAGCCGTCCACCTATTCATCCGCCGCTTTATAATAACAGAAAAAGGAATGAAAAGCCTTTCTGCGGAAGGAGTAAAAATATATGTTTCACTTGCAGCAGGAACCGAAAGAAATGCATGAAAAATGAGCCATCAACAGAGTCCGAGCAATAGATCATAGATTACACACAACAAACATGCTCTTACATTTCTACCCCCACCTTTCCCACCCCGCTATCTTTTTTTCGCATTGCAGTTTGCCTTGACAGCTTCCATCTTTCAAAATAAAAACTCCCCCCCTTTGCTTCATGCGTAATGTACTTTTCTTTCCCTATCTTCAATGTGTTCTGTCTATCTCCAGATATATATATACTATATAATAAAAATGAAAGAATTTCGTGTATTTTATTCCTTTATGTGTTTCTTTTTCTCCCCCTTTTTTTCGGGGGAGATATAGAGGAGGAATAAAATGAAATACTAGGAATAATATGTTAGAAATACTAAATAAAAAAACGTGAGGGGAAAAGGCATAAAGTAATATATATATAGGTTGCTTCAAATAGCTACAAGATATATAGGATGTGTCACGTTTATGAGCTGTATGGCCTACCTTTGTAAGGAATAGCCTCCCTTTATATACTTGTAAAGTATCAGAAAAGGAAAGTTGGATTTCTTGGAAGGATGTAATCCTCCGGTGCAGTGAGTAGCCTGTAGTTTAGCTCTTCCTGATCGGGATTTTAGCAGTGCAGAAAAATAGGAGAAAGTTTTTCCGATTAATCAGCTGAAGTAGGCACGAAGCGAAGATCTAGTGTCGGGAACCAAATGTGTTGATTTTCATTCGTAGTATTTAACTCTTCACTGCATATTGTATCAAATTTGATGCATAATTTATTTTTCATGTAAATAATGAATAGAGCATTTTTTGTCCACTCGTACACGCTGTATTGGATTAGAAATATCATAAGACACCGGATAATGATCATTCGTTCCATTTTCCATGGGCAGCACAGGTTCTAGTGCTAAGTCTGTGGTAGTCACTTATTCAATTCCTGATACACCTATTGACATATTGACGCAGTTTTTAGCATTTAAAAGGAGTCTTGCATTTTGGATGGTTTCATCAATTGCTTCTACAGGTATTTACCATTTGATATTACTTTTCAAATACTTTTTTATTGTTTTATAAAAAATATAGTGATTTGATGCGTTAATTATATTCAATTTAATAATATCACAAATCTATTGTGATTTTCTCTGTATTTTTATGTTGTCATATGAGAACTTACCATGCCAAAAACATTTTTTTATTTTGAAATTTAAAAAAATCGTTTATTGAAGGGTTAATCAGCTAAAGTAGACACGAAGTGAAGATCTAGGGTGAAGAAACAAATGTGTTAGTTTTCATACGTAGTATTTTAAAGTTGAAAGGCTAACATAACATATGACGGTGGTCAATGCTATAGATCCCCCCCTCCGTCTTATAAAGCCTGACTTTGTGTCGCATCCAGTGATTACACGCATCTTGCGGATAAATGAAGAAGCAAGAGACAAGCTCATGCCAAGTTAATTCCGTATAATGGAGTTTTAAAATTGTATACTTGTAGTGCACCGTGCTGCGAAATCCTATTCTGATGTATATAAGTCAGTATCCACCTCCGGACAGAGGGAATTACTTTTGTCTAGAGGTTAAGATGCTCGACTCGGGACCCAAAGGTCTCCGGTTCGAAGCTCGCACTGCCAAATATTTTTTCACTTTCTCGTATGAGAATATACGAAGAAAAAAATATTGTAATGGTTATAAAATTCGACCTCGAAATTTTGATGAATCTTTTGTGCTTCAGACCTCCCCAAGTCCGAAAAAACATTTGTAGAATCGTTTGCCTGCCTTTATGTATGGGAACACGATAGATCGAAAACGAAAGAAGTTAGATAGTTGGTATTTGGAATGTAGACTTTACATCAAAATTGTAGATTTCTGTTAAAGTTTGGATGAAATATGTCTACAAAAATTCTGTCTGTCCATGTGCACATGAAAATGATACGTTAACCCTTCAATTCATGATTTTTTAAATTTCAAAATAAAATTTCTTTCTGGCAAGGGGAGTTCTCATATAACAACAGAAAAATATACACAAAATCAAAATAGAATTGTGATATTATTAAATTGAAATTAATGAACGCATCAAATCACTATTTATTTTTTTATAAAACAATAAAAAAAGTATTTTAAAAGTAATATGAAATGGTAAATACCTGTAGAAGCAATTGATGAAACCATCAAAGATGCAAGACTCCTTTTAAATGCTAAAAACTGCGTCAATCTGTCAATAGGCGTATCAGGAATTGAATAAGTGACTACCACAGACTTATCAATAGGACCTGTGCTGTCCATGGAAAATGGAACGAATGATTATTATCCGTTCTCTTATGATGTTTCTAATCTGATACAGCGTGTACGAGTGGACAAAAAATTTTCTATTCATTATTAACGCGAAAAATAAATTATGTATTAAATCTGATACAGTATGCAGTGAAGAGATAAATTTGTAATACGCTCAGTGGATGACCTTATTACTGGAATTGTAGACTGCGTCAAATTTCGGACCAAACTAGTCGGGACGTAGGCTGTCTGTCGATCTGTTAATCCGTGCGAATGTATACGCGATCACTTAAATACATGCTAAGCATGATAAATGAAATTTGATATGTGGTTTTGACACCAAAATTATAGATCTATAACAAATTTTGGGCACCGTTGGTCCTCGGAAAAGACCCAAATAAATAATCGATTCCACTTACGAGACTACGAAACGCGTCGTATTGTGGAAGTATACGAGAAAGTAGGAAAAAGAACATTCCCGCTGGTTCATGTTTCACTTATTATTGTTATTAATCCATTTCCACGAGCGGCGATATATCGTCGCTTAACTAGCAATACCACCTATCTCATTTTTTTTAATTTCAAAGAGGAAGAAAATACCCAATTTTTCGCAACCAGTAACGAATATTTCTTAAATTTTTTAACATCTGTTATAAATATGAGACCGTACAGTTCCTACCAGATGTGAAAAAAAAATCACAAATATTTATTATTGGTTTCGAAAAATTGAGTATTTTCTTCCTCTTTGAAATTTCAAAAAAATGAGTATTTTCTTCCTTTTTGAATTTCAAAAAATTGAGTATTTTCTTCCTCTTTGAAATTTCAAAAAATTGAGATAGGTAGTGTCGTTTGTTAAGCGACGATATATTATAAACATGAAGTTGTATTTTCAGATGAAGTTCTGTGCAATATACGCCTTTTGCTGTTTTGTAATGAGAAATAAAAATTTAGAGACTATAACATAGTTTAGTAATAAAACCTAACGATAAGACAACCTCCACATCTTTTGATCACTTATTTTGCATGTGGCTGAAGAAAAAGAACACACGTCTCTACTTTCTTCTACGTTTAATCGCATCTCTCAGCTTTTGATACGATATTTCAGTATTTTGGAAAATGGAATGAATTAAATTATCTTCGCGTGTAAGCGGAAAGAAACAGGAAAAAAAATTCGAATGCCCTCCACGCTTACTTACTTTTACAAGCATAAAAAGGAAAAAAAAAAAGATGTTTGGAAGGAAAGCAATTTAACCAATGAAAGTTCACCAAAACATAAAGAAGATAAAAGAGAGAAAATAAAAGAAGAGAACTCTCTTAGAGAGAAAGGGAGAAAATTTCGAAAAAGAAGAGTTATAAAAACTGTAGACAACTGCATCTAGAGAAACTGATTATTTTCCTTAATTGCAGCTCAAGTTCAAACGTAAGTGGAAAGCGAACTAGGGTTGTCAGTTTTATGCCTGCATCGGAGCCAAATGGAACGCCAAGCACTTCGTTGCCAAATCGTGGGACTTAAAAACATTTAAACCCGTATTATCAGACCCGAAAATAAAGAATCAATTTTTATTTAAATACTTTAGGTAACCAAAAATAATAATTGTGCGTTGTATTAATTTGATGGAAGAGTTTAAATGGTGTGAGAATGAGTTCACAGTTAGCAAAGTTAATTTTACAATATTACAAGGCCATTTCAATTCATCATGAATTTTACTATTTTTTAGAAATTGTATCCAAGTTATTCCATACAATTTGATTGGTGACATTATTATAGCATTGCAAATAAAAGGCGATTTCTTTCGGTGTTATGCTATTAGGTCTTATTCGCAACCGTTGCATATAAATAATAATAACAAATAATGCCCGCTTTTGTGCAGAAAAAGTAAAAAATCATCCGAAGTTGGAAGGTCTCACTTGAATATTGTAATATGAAACAATAGCATGAATCGTGATATATTTATTTACCATTGGTATCGGTTTTATCCTCTGTTATCATTCCATGCACTTTGGTAGACAATGGGTTTGTAGCATTGCAAATAGCCATTCGCTTCACTGCAAAACTATTTAGACTTTATCGCAACAGTTTCATATAAATAATGATTTACAATGGTGCACGATTTTGACAGAAAGTGAAAAAATCCCCCGAAATTGGAGGGTTGATATTGAATTTTACATTATGAAATTGAATGGGATGAAGCGTGATAAATTAATTTTGACATGACTTTTTTTGATCCTGTGTTACAAAATCGTCTGAAAATGAATAGAGAAATAAGAGAATCTTTGTAATACATACGCGCAAATCGCCCTGCTTTGTTTTTCCTCTACTAATTTGCTCAGTTTTCCTTCATTCCAATGATTTCTACATCATTTTTTTTTCTTCCAGTAAACTCCTTCCAGAATAATTAAATTCATGCTTACTAAATAAAACTCGCTTTTTCTTTTAATATTTTCTCGTATTTGTTGCAAATGAGTTTTTATAAAAAAATGTTATTTTACGGATAGAAAGTATTCATTCGTTACCTTAATGTGGTGAAATATGTCGCTGTTTGATGTGTTTTTACACGCTTTTAGTCCACTCAACTACTTTTATATGTAAATAGTACTTATGTATACAAATATGAAATTTTGCAATCTATTTTTCACTCATTCCCTGATGTATTATAGTCTTGAAATTTTGTGCAGTTGTGTGTTCAGTTAGGGAAAAAAAACTGGTTTCAGGAAAGCGAGTGATGTTGTACTTAGGTTTGTAACAAGTTTCGATTTATATTTTTGTGTATTATAAATGTTAACTAAAATGCCTTATTAAATAAATTAAGCTTTGTTCCAACGGCGTGTGGCTTGGCTAAACCTCCAGTCGCTCGAGATTCGTACTTGTGGACTGTGGTTAGTGGAATTCGAACAGTCGCGCCGTTCGTACGGCGCGTGGCTTTGCAAATATCTTGGCAGCGCTCGAGTGAACGGATGCAAGGGCGTCGTCTGGTTCCTTTGATGCCCGAGCTATTTATCTCTATAACGCGGGGAACAACAGCTGCACTTAAGCCGGCCATTCACTTCACAGACAAACTGTATATTTTGGAACGCGAGAAGGAAAAACCAATAAAAATTTATGGAAATGAGCCAAACGGCTTGCCATGGTTGGAATTCCGTATGGACTGAAATCGGAACGAAGAAAAAAGAGGCACCCTGAAAGAGACTAGCGAAAAGAACAATGCCTTGCGTAGATTGAAGCCTCGCTTCGAGGCTAGCATAAATTAAAATCTGCCGACAGGGGAAAATCGAAGAGCGATTGGCAAGCAGCTGTAGAGAGAGAAAAAAGATCGCTCCCCCTACCTTCGTTCAGGGTTATCTTCCTTGTGAATGGCATGCTTGTATTTTCTGATTAAAATGGGTGGGGGAAAAACCCGGCTGAAGAAAAACGGCATGGCCGTCCTTCAAGTGAATGGCCAGCTTTACAAGCCCACGAGCCATATCGATTCTTCCTTTTCCGACGATAGGGAATAACGCGAACCGCGGACGAAACTCGTGGAAAGACAGGCCGTCGGAACGCAGCGTGAAGAAAGGGAAATGGGTCTCTATTCGCCCCAAATGTCTGTTCGGCAGAAGCTGTGGCTCGCCGCTGGCTTGAAAATGTTGCGGATCTTAATTTGCAGCCAATGTATTTTTGTAACTCCACCCACCTTCTATCCCAAGTAGCATCGTGTTAAATTTGGAAACATCTTTCATTATTATTACGAAGTGTTAACAAGTATTTGGGAT